>ML103318.1:0-12955 GCA_003697995.1 Taxidea taxus jeffersonii
TAAAAAATGGTATTGTTATTTATATTTAATAGGGCCTTCAGAAAAAGCAGCAAATCCTAGGGCATGGCAGAAATGTAAATGCTAACTGATTGTTATTCTTACAGAAACTTAGCATTCAAAAGTTTAATCATCCTCATTAGCATAATTTGGGTGACTTCAGCCCATAACCTTACCCTGGAGTTGATTATTTATGGCACCCTGAACAGAAGTCGAAAATTAACTTTGATTTAATGTAACAATTCCATCCCCAGTATAATTCATGATGCAGATACGTTTGTCAAAAATAAATCAGGCTGCTTCGCCTATCTCAGAACAGGAAACCCAGAAAGGAGGAGAAAGAGAATCCCTGATCTTTGGTTTCTGTAGTTGTTCCGGCTCACCCTTCCCCTCCTCAAACCTGTGCCTGCCCTGCCCCGGGAAGGACTTTGGAGTAGGTGAAGGACGTCCGTGTGCAGAGAGATCTTTGCATGAACACAGACGGGCAAGGTGGGAGTGGGAATCCCCCAGGATGGACATCTTGCTTCTCCTGAGCGTTTTATATCCAAGGAAGCAGTTTTCTAAGAAGATGCAATGAGAAAACAGCACAGAAGAGTAGTCTGGGGGGAAGGCTGTGTGTGGAGTGCATGACCTAATGCCTTGCACGTGTTTGAGGTATACCATTTATCCTGCATTCCTATGCTCAGTCCTCACAACAGTGGCTAGGGCCAATGGAAACTGAGGCCCAGAGAAGTTAAGCAACTTGCCCACATCCCACGGCTGGGAAGAGGCAGTGCTGGTCCTGGAATGCGGGTCTCCTGGCACCATCTGTCAGCAGCTGGCCCCGGAAGGCGAAGTGCCCATACACCCCATCAGGGGCTGGGAGACACTGCTCCCAGAGCAGACAGGAGTCATCCTCAAGACAGCACCAGCTTACCAATTTCCAAGAACTCACAGAAGTGGCATTCACTACCCTGCTTTCTAGAAAAACCCAGAAAATATAGGTTTCCCACCCATGCAGCAAAAAGTACTGCATAGAACCTCCCCAGAGGATAGGCTCATAGCCGTGCTGGAATCGCCTTTATCCCACTTCACATAACTTTGCCTCTGAGATGTCCCAAGCTCTCTACCAAGGAAGAAATATCTGTCCACGGGCGGCCCCGAGGAGCCGGGTTGGCATGGCTGTGCAGGTTCTCCCTCTGGGCTAATTCTCTGTCTGGACTGCTAAAGCCACCCAGACATGCAAGTTTCAGTGTCAACAGGTTTGCCTGCCAGTACCCAGCATCCTCTGCTTCCTCTTGCAGGCACCTAGAGGCTGGGTGGTGCCAGCGCCCCTCTCCGTGCCAAGCAGCACTGATGCCCCCTCTCCGTGGGCAGCAGAGCGCCGTACCAACAACCAGAGCCTTGGCCAGTGACTGGCAGGAAAGCGACCAAACTCAGACGATACCGTTTGGCTCTCGGGCTTCTGCGGTGGGAAAAAGAACTGGCCAAGAAGAGGTAAAGGCTGCTGGCAAACTATAAAGTTTAGGTTCTCTTAGTCCCAGCTTAGCAGGGATAAGCATGAGCTGGCATGGCTTTTCATTGTGTGAGTTTGTGAGTGTGTGTGTGTGTGTGTGTGTGTGTGTGTGTGCACACACATGTCCTCATGCTTAATCATGTAGCTTTAACAGTTACAAAGTTAATATGAAACCAGGCCACCTGAAATTAACATAATACTGTATGTTAACTAACCAAATTAAAATAAAAACTCAAAAAAAAAAAAAAAGGCAAAACCACAGCCAAAAGATGCATTGTGAAACAAAGCACCCAGGCCTTGGATCCAATTGTGACCAATCTCAGACTGGGTCTCACATTCTGGGACCACACAAGGAATTGATTCATCCAATTAGAACCAACAATTGGTTCATCCAATTCAAGTAACTACCTGATCCCACCAAGTGGGGGAAGAAAAAGTTAATTGTTAGAGCCTTTGTTGACAAACGCTCAAGGAGTTGGCTGAATTTGATGTTTTACCAAGTAAAGGTTATGATGCTTTGGACCCAACTCCTTCGGGGTGTCACTTTGCTGAATAGAAGGCCACTCCTGCTTCCATGTCTGAAGACACAACATTAATAATAACAAGAACGCATTCGGAGTGCGTCAAAAACCAGCCAATTCTCTATTGTGTACTCCATATGTGTTCTTCCAAGTAACTTCACAACTCTGGGAAATCGATATTTTTATCATCCTGACTTTAAAGCTGAGAAAACTGAAGTTCAGAGCAGTTGAGTAGCTTGCCTAAGGTCACACAGCAAGTAAGTGACTTATTCAAGGCCCAGATCCATATCCATCCAGTTTCCCTCTTTACACTTGCTTACATGGATGCAGCTGTCTCCCAACTAGACGGTAAGCTCCAAGGCCAAGGGGTCTGGATTCCCACATCTAAACCAGCACCAGCATATGGGCCCAGAATAGGCTTTCAGTGATTATCTCCTAAGTCACCAAAAGATTGAATGTATAACTGAATGAGCCCCATCACCACTATGTCATAAAACCAAAGAGCTTCCTACCTGCCCACTGACCTAAAGCCCCCAGCACAGAGTGGCTAAGGATGGGCATTGCGGTACCATGCTCCCCGGGGGCAGGAGGGAGGTGTGCCCCTGCCCTCTGCTCTCTGCAGAGTATAGGAGGGCGGAGACCGCCTGCCATCTTGTCTCCTGGATATTGCCCTCACTGCACTGCGGTGCAAGTTTCCCGTCAGCCACACGTCTCCCTGATTGACTCTCGGTGCTGGACACCCATTATCGTGGCCTAGGCAGCCACGCTCCATCTTCACAATACAGCTGTGAGGCCCGGACAGCAGATGGCTTTGGCGATCTTGGCAATCGAGCCAGACAAATTTCTACCTGAACTTTGGCTCAGCCAGTGACTGAATGGAGGAGCCAGAAGAGAGGCCTAGAAAGGAAGGCGCCTTCGGGTTTCTCATTCCCAACCACACGGAGCCAGGGGAAAAGGGACTCGCTAATGGCAGCGGGGAACGGCAGTGGAAATATACCTATTTTGGACCGATAGGACGGATGGCTCTCCCATTCATCCCCTGGCTTCCAGGTGTGCCTGCACACAGCTTACCTGGGACAGACCTGTTCTTCCAAAGCCCCCAGACAGGAAACTCTCTGATGTCATGCCTATCCGCCACATTCAGAACTGCAGTCCCTCCTTCCGGGCAAGGCCAAAGGAGTGGGGAAATCCAACAATCTGACGATTCCCTCCAGGGCTCAGGGTAGAGCCAGCATTAACTCTGGGCCGAGCTTCTCAAAGTGTGTGTTGTTACCGGGGCTGTCTTCAAAGACCCTGACTGTATACATGCCTTCCTCCTTGCTCCTCCTCCTAGGACAAAAGATACTGAATAAAGAAGAAGGCAGGCTTAACCTCTCCCTTGGCAGGGATAGGATTGGCCAGAGTTGGGTAGGAGCAGAAAGTTTGCAGGACAAATACCCTGGGCTTGCAAAATGCTTTACATTTGACAAAGCATTTTCTCATTCTAGCCCTGCAGCTGTGAGATCGGAAGTCCGTATTACAGACGAGAACACAGAAGCTGGGGGTGGGGGCGCCTGGGTGGGGCAGTCGGCTAAGTGTCAGGTCAAGATCTTGGGGTCCTGGGATGGAGACCCACTTTGGGCTCCCTGCTCAGTGGGGGGCGGGGGGATCCTGCTTCTCCCTCTCTCCTACCCCTCCCTGCCCCACTCATTCTCTCTCTCTCAAATAAATGAATAAAATCTTTGGGGGAAAAAAACAAAAAACACAGAGGCTAGGCCAAGGCCACAAAGGTGTTCTAAGCCGTCTTTCCTCTCCTCCTTCTCTAGGTTCTCGGCCCCTGGAGAGCAGGAGACAGCCGTGGTCACAGGCCACATCACCAGCGCATCGCGCATTTGGGAGAAGGTCACGTGTGGCTAAGGCTGCTGTGTCCTGCTCGCTGTCCACTCTGTGAGGGTTGGGGCAGATAAAGGGCCTGCCCTGCTAATTCTGCATGCCACAGGGAGCTCAGGCATGTAGGGGAAGCTTATTCTGGGTGTGTCTATGAGGACAGTACAGGAGGGGATTACCATCTGAACCCCTAGAGGGAATCAAGCAGACTGTCCTCCCCAGCATGGGTGGGCCTCAGCCAATCAATCCAAGATGGAAATAGAACAACAAAGAGGAGGAAGAGGAAAGCCCCGTTGTGTGCCCTGGAGCTGGCACTTCCGTTCTCCCCTGCTCTGGACTGGATCGAAACATTGGCTCCCCTTGGGTCTTAAGCCTGGCAGGGCTGGACCAAGAGCAGGGGGTTCCCCTGCAGGTCCAGCTTGCCCCCCGCGAATCTGGGACTTGTCAGCCTCCATGATCACGTGAGCCAATTCCTTACTGTAAGTAACTCTCTGGATGTATCTGCATCGACGCCTATTGGTGATTTCTCCGGAGAATCCTGACGCCTATAGGGTCCTAGACGGCTCTGAGTGGGGAGATGAGCTGTGGAGCCCTGCTGAGCGGAGGCAGGCCGGCCTCCCATCCTGGCATTGATCAAGAGGAAGTGTTTTCTGCTCTGCTGCAGGCACTCCTCCTCAGAAACTGCCTTTCTCCCACAAAGCATTTCTTCAAAAATATTTATTGACACGTGCCTTGGGGCAGGCACTGTTTTTGGAGGACGGGTATATCCATGAATGAAACAGACAAATGTCCCTGACCTCACGACACTGAGCTTCCATGGCAAATGTAATAGGGAAATTAGAGAATATATTACAAGGCAAGAAATAGTCTGAAAAAATTAAAAATTGCCCAGGGTGAGGGGGACCGGGTGTGGCAAGGTGGGGGACGAGTGTTGTGTTGGCTGGTTGATCAAGGAGGGCCTCAGGGGAAGTGAGGTTTGAGCGGAACTGAGGGAGGCCGAGGAGCCAGCCCAGCAGAGACTTGGAGGAAAACCAGTCCAGGCAGGGAACAGCCAGTGCAAAGGCCCCAAGAGGAGAGATGACTGGCGGGCACAAGGAACGGCAAAGAGGCCAGCGTGGTTGGCACAGTGAGGACAGAAGGGCAGGTGATGGGGATGAGGTTGCAGAGGCGGGATGGCGCAGTCACCAGAAAGCCTTGAAAGGGGAGCCTCGGCTAGGCTTCCAACAGAGGAGGAGATGCTCTGTTTTAGGTTTTAAAGGGATCCCTTTGGCTGTCTATGGACCCCTTGTGCAGGGGGGTCAAGGATGACGCAGTAAGTTGATTCAGGGGGCTCTTGCTCAAATCCAGACCAGAGATGATGGTGGCCCCACCCAAGGTGGTGTCAGTTGTCAGTGTCCACAGGGAGTCAGACAGCAGGTGGAGAGGCCCCCCACCAGAACAGAGCAGGCAAG
The DNA here is from genome assembly GCA_003697995.1 of Taxidea taxus jeffersonii. Classification (NCBI taxonomy): domain Eukaryota; kingdom Metazoa; phylum Chordata; class Mammalia; order Carnivora; family Mustelidae; genus Taxidea; species Taxidea taxus. The sequence continues at coordinate 5,331 of ML103318.1, forward strand.
TCCTTCTGCTCTCTGCCCAGGAACATGCCCTCGAGACAACTTTGTCCCTAGGTCCCCCTCCAGAGGATATCCCTAGTCACAGCTAGGAATAGTATTTTATGGACAGAGTTGGGGAGGATGAGAAGGTCACACTCTATCCTCCTCCCAGACATCTGGAGCAGCCATTAAAGCCGGATGGTACCATTCAAGTCCTAGAGTCAGATGGGGGGGGGGGGGGGGGACAGAAAGGGACGGGATAGCAGTCACTGGTGCGCTGATACGTGTTTTTGCAAAACTCGTATCTGTAGCCAACCTATGGTTGCAATTGACAAATGAGAGTAGTTCCCACCTGAATGTTGGTTGATATTTGCATTTACATTAATGGGTAAAAGGAGAGAGAAAACACAAAGATGTTCATTGGGAACTTTTTTCTGTTTGTCACCGATGTGAGCGACTTCTTCCCTTGAACTGATAATAGTCTTCAATTACTGCAAGAATATTTCCTCGATTTTGGGTGCCATTTAGAATGTAATAGCTACACACACAAAACACTTTTAAGTTCAGTCTGCATTATTAAGATTTTCCCCATCACTGTTTAAGTCTAAACAAATAACAAAACAATGAATGGAGACCTGACTTAAAGCATGTGCTAATTTCCATGTTGTGAAGACTCCCACCCTGGCTGATTTCAATCCACCAACGTGACATTATTGAATGCAGGTTTGGAAAGAGATGCTTAGCCGTGGGCCATTATATAGCAATTCCAACATACAGATACAGTTGATGTAAATAACCTCAGGAGTACAGATAACAGTAAAATGGAGTGGGGCGCCTGGATGGCTTCGTGGGTTAAAGCCTCTGCCAGGTCATGATCCCAGGGTCCTGGGATCAGGCCCTGCATTGGGCTCTCTGCTCGGCAGGGAGCCAGCTTCCCTTCCTCTCTCTCTGCCTGCCTCTTTGCCTACTTGTGATCTCTGCCTGTCAAATAAATGAATAAAATCTTAAAAAAAAAGGGGGGGGTGCCTGGGTGGCTCAGTGGGTTAAAGCCTCTGCCTTCAGCTCAGGTCCTGATCCCAGGATCTTGGGATCGAGCCCCCGCCCCTCATCGGACTCTCTGCTCAGCAGGAAGCCTGCTTCCCCGTCCCCACCCCCACCTGCCTCTCTGCCTACTTGTGATCTCTGTCTGTCAAATAAATAAATAAAATATTTAAAAAAATAAATAAAAATAAATAAAATCTTTAAAAACAAATAATAATTAGGACTTAGTAATGAGTTTTGAGTATTTTTTACCTTTGTGTTTAATATAACTTACTCAACTGTAAGTTCACATAATTTAATTTTTAATAATGGCTGTGTTTCTCAACCAGCTTGCAAAATCACTGAAAGTGTAACAATTGGCCCTCGTGAGCCAATTCAAGGCCGCCCCAGAGCCCCATCGACTGTAGGGTACTTTTTCAGATATAACCCATCTTCCCTACTGAGAGATCCAGTAGCCACCTGACAAACAGACAGAGGAACTGAGGCAGAGGGGGTGAGGTAAGATGCCGCTGAGGTCCTAGAGCAGGGGAGGCCCCAGGGAAGACTGGCTGGTCCGGGGTGGGGAAGGGTGGGGGGAATCCTAGAGAACCACAGGCAGGTTCAGATGAGTGCAGTGAGGTCCCCGGAGGTTGTGGGTACGAAGGAGCTCAAGCCCGTGTTCACCTTGCCACCACCAGCCCCCCTCAAGCTGCCTAGGCCAGCCCCTCCAAATGGGATCTTCTCAGTGAATCTTCATGGAGAGGCAGCCACCCCCACATTGGAGGCTGTGGTTGATTAACAAATTAGCTGCAAATCACTCACCAATCAACATACATAACAAGTTCTTCCCTGTGATGGAAGATCTGGCCATGCCATCCTGCTCACCACGTCAGCCCAGGAGGATCGGGCCCCGGGGAGTCAGGTGGAGTGCCCCACCTTGTTGGCTCAAGGCACTAGTGTTGTAGGGGCAAGAGAGGGGTCGAGAGGCAGGAGCTGCACCAGCCTGGTAGGACCTGCTCTCCCTCATGACAGCTCCCACCTTATCCCCCTCAAGCCCTCAGAGTCCTGTTTCAGCTCCCCAAGTCCCTTCTCTACTCCACAGTGCCCCCAAACTTGACCTTCCAGTCCCCGAAGTGAGAGTAGTTGTAGCCATGTCAGGCCCCCCCGAGCTCCTCAGGCCCACCCAGGACTCAAACATGAAGGGAGAGCAGTGTGTCGTCCCAAACAACCAGAAACAATGAGCAGTGGCCTTGAGCGCACTCATGCTGAGTCTGGCTCAGCTCAGATGCCGAGGGCATGGCAGGTGTCCTCGGGTTCTGGATCCTGTAAGAGGCAAGGGCTGTGGGGAGAGTGGAACCAGGGCCTAGCTAGAGAGTGGCCCACACCTCAGCTTCCAACCACCCAGCCCAAGCCGTCTCTTCTGAATCCATTAGCTGTGTGACCATGGGCAGGTTAAAAAACTTCTCTGAGTTTCCAGTTTCTTCATGTTAAAAAATAAGTTAATAATACAATATATCTGTGGATTTCATAAATTCAATATATGGCCTTTGTTTATTGTTGCTTCTAACTATCTGCCTGTTTGCCTGGGAAACACCCACTCACTGGCCCTGCTTGCCTTCCCAGAAGTCCTTGGTCTCCTGCTTCGCCAGTCCTGATGAAGGCTTGGGAAGAAGCACCCAATGCCTCCTTGCCTCCTGCTCCCCACTCCTCAGTCCAGAAGCTCACTCCCCCAATGGGGCTTGGAATCTGGGTGCCTGTAGCTCACACCTTACCATTAATGGCAAAGCAGCAGGAGCTCCACACCAGGGTCTGCGTGGCCCTGAGTGGGCCAGCTCTGCCCACCCTCCTGAGGTCCATGCTTTCCCGACCTTGAGGATGAGGGAACACATGGGCCTGGGGGTCCCTCAGACCATGGGGCTCAGAGCTGGTTCTGATGCTGAATGGTTACTGAACACAAGCAAGCAATGTGGCTTTTCTGCCCCCAAGTCTCCCTCCTGCCTTTTTCATGAGGGGCCTTGTGGAAGATCACCTGGGACCCCAGAGAGGACTGCCTGCCTGGGACTGGGGGGTGGGTCTCCATCCTGCTCTCCCCTCCCTGTCCGTCCCACCCCCTGGAGTTTCCCAGCCTCTAGTGACAGCCCAGCTCCTAAAAGGAGCTGAAATCAGGCCCAGCTCAGCCTTGGGCAACTCCTGGAGGGGAGAAGCAGTGGGAGGTGAGCAGCAGATAAAGGGAGGCGGACACCAGAATGGGAAGGTAGGAGGGGAAGGCAGAGCTGACACAGCACTCAGTCTGCGAATTTCTGCCATAAATCATTCTCAGGAGCGGCCTGTGAGCCCTCACAGCTGGAGGGAGGAGAGTCTAGAAATCCCAGATTCTAAGCCTAGAACATTCTTGGGGAGGGCTGGGAACCTTGGTCAGCTCTTTGTTCTTGCTGCGGGCCTCAGCTGACTCACCGCAAAATGGGGAGAGCTAGTCTCCTCCTCTTAGGCTCTGTGCAGAGACGATGTCCCCAGGAGCACTGAGGTCCCCACACACAGGTGTGTACAGAAGCAATGGGGTTGTTACTAGTGATTATCACTCCTGACAGCATTAGAGGAAAAAAAAAGAAAAAAGCCACACCGAGCTCAGGAACATGCATGCTTGCTCTAGGGTGTGGAATCATAACTCATGTTTATGTAACGCCTCACAGCATGAAAACCCCAGTCAGGTGTATTTTTCTCATTTGATTTCCAAAACAAGGCAGCAATGCAGGTAAGGTGGAGATCTTGCCCCTGGTTTTATAAATGGGGAATTTTCAGTCTCTGGAGGTAAAGGGGCTGCCCCAGGCCACCGAACCAGGTTATTTGGGATATATGGCAGCAGGAATGAGAACCCACATTTTCCCTTTCCACTGCCTCAATGCAAGACACTGGGAAACAGGGAACAAGCCGAATCCTGGGAAGGGGGATGTCCCGGGACTTTGGGGTCCAAGTGTGGCTCCCACATGTCCTGCTTACCAGTGGAGTGGCCTTAGCTACTCCCCAGTATGATGGAGGTCACACAAGCAGTCCCTGCCTCCTGGGGTCCTTGGATGGATTAGGAGAATAATGGATCAGGGGCTCAGCAAACTCCCAGTGCAGAGTAAATGCTCAGTGAACACCAGCAACCGACTTTCTCATTCTTCAGCCTTAAAGAAAGGGGAGTATGCCCTTGGTTTGCTTGACAACTAGAGGCCGAGGGATGGATGCGGTGGCTCCCTCCCCAGTTCTCTCCCCGTTTGCGGGGCCCAGAAAGTCATTTCCACAGTCCTTCTCACTTTCCCCTGGAGTCCCCCTCCCGGGGGCTTCCAGGACCACAAAAGCTGGCATCCCCAGAGAGCTGGAGGACATCACCAAGGGGATGGGCATCCTGAGCCGAAGCAGAGGGAAGCAGGGATCTAGACCCTGGGGAGTTAAAAAGCTTCTGTTCTCACCCTGGGTTGGGAGCTGATTTGAGCCCATGGTAGGCCCAGGAAAGACCTGCTTCTCACCAATGCCATGGAAGGGAGGAAGCTCGGGGCAGTGCCAGGAGCACAGGCTCTGGGTCCCAGGTAATCTGAAAGCTAACTGTGCCTCAGTTTCTTTAACTGTAAAGTGGGGTTATAGTACCATAGCGAGGGTTGAATATGGTTGTCAGGTAAAGAGGTCCCCTCCCTTCCTTCACTGTGGAGGCCAGATTGAGGCTCAGGAGGCCAGACCCCAGGCAGAGCTAGCTAAAGACCCAGCTTCTCTTTCTGTGAATGTCGCTGGGTAGGGTTCCCGGGGCTGGGACCCTCTCGTCAGGTGTTACTGACAGATGGGTGTGCTGGTCAGGGGACCACACAGGGGCCTCTCCCTCTTCTTCAAGGCATGGCAGCTGCCTCTGCCTTTCAGGATGTCCCCACCCACTGGACACTATGACCCTCAGATGCTGCCCTGTCCTCTTCCATGGCTGCCTGATTGCCCTGGTCCCTGGCCCTCCTCCAGGGTCCCGTTGGCCTCCATGCCATACTTGGGCCTCACACATAGCCTCCTCCTGCCGTCCTCACCCCTGCGGCGGGCCAGCCAGTCAGGTGATGTGTTGTGAGACTCCCAGGGCTCCCGTTAAGTGGTGCACTTTAGCCTGGGTTCTGTGTTTTGGTTTTGCCCAGCTGTGTCTGTGCGGTTAGATTAATCCTGTTAGCTAGCGGGCGCAGGGCTACCTGCTGCTTATTAAGAGTGCTTGTGGGGACGCCTGGGTGGCTCAGTTGGTTGGGCGGCTGCCTTCGGCTCAGGTCATGATCCCAGCGTCCTGGGATCGAGTCCCACATCGGGCTCCTTGCTCTGCAGGGAACCTGCTTCTCCCTCTGCTTCTGCCTGTGCTTGCTTGCTCTCTCTCCCTCTCTCTCTGTCAAATAAATAAATAAAATATTAAAAAAAAAAAAAAGAGTGCTTGTGTGACTCCCTTCTCATATGCAGTCACCTTCCCCGGGCAGAGAAGCCTCCAGTTTCTTCTGCCCACAGGTCCAGGGAAAGGTGTGGGCGTCCACTGAAGAGGCTGCTGGGGCCACCCTCATTCATCTCCCCCAGACCCACCCAGCAGCCTCTTCCTTACTCAGCCCCTACCCAGGGTCCCACTTTCATCAAACAGCCTTCGGTCTGCGGCATCTCGGAGTCCAGAAGGTTCCAAGAATGTGGGAATGGCTGCTCTCCAAAGCCAACAGGAGGCAGGTGCTCCGAATGTTTGGGGACCCACGCCGACTCTCAGTGTTCTCACCTGGAAGATGGGGTGACTGATACTGGTTCCCACCTATGCAGACGCTTGCCCTGAGGGTGAAATGAGAGTGTCTGTGGCACTTTGACAGGGGTCAGCGCCCGGGGGTATTGTCAGGCACAGGCAGGAATGGGGTGCAGTGGGCATCATCCGAAGCAGGGTCGGGCCCTGCTGTGACAGGTAAGGAACTGGTATCATTCCCATTTTGCAGATGAGGCAACTGAGGTCCAGAGCACTTGCTAAAGATGCGTGACCCTATATCTGTGGAATTCTGGAGTGGAGAGCCACAGCAGAGTCATGCCTTCCCGAGGTCAACAATCAGGGTGTGTTGGATGAACGAGTGACTGCACTGGCCAGGACACCTCACCACGTCACGAAGCAGTCTGCTCCTGCTGGATACTTTGGGTTCCTGCAAAATTCTTTCTTTCACTGAGTAAACATGGTCTTCCTCCTGGCCCCTGTTCCGCCGCATCACATCGCAGTCTCCCGATGCTGAGGGGCTTAGCTCACCACGGGGAACTCCACTCCTGGGAGCCAGTGGGGTCCCTTCCTCCCCCACTCACAGCCTCAGGCACAAGCCCAGGCCTGCCCAGGGACCACAGGGCTGAGTCCCGGGAATGACCCCCTCCCCCTGGGTGCAGAGAGAGCCAGACCCCCCTCCCTCGGGAGCAGAGGGTAAGGCCTCCTCGGGGAGATGAAGCTCTTGTCACACTGATGTGGGAGCCACGGGGTACTGGCTTTGTAGCCCCCCTCAGCCACCGGGCCAGGTTATGGCAAGAGCAGGACCAGGTGAGAGCGGGCAGACGGGAGGGGGTGCCCAGGGGGAGACGCTCATTCCAGCAATCCCACGCTTGGTTAGCTGTGCAAGTGACATTGCTTCAGAGCTGACCAGTTGGGGCCCAGGGGCTGACCTGACTAGAGGGCCATGAGACCCAGTCTCAGGCCACAAGACCTCTGCCATACTTGGGGGGCAGGTGGGCCGGAAGGTGGGGCAGGACTCCAGGGCCTGAGCCTCCCCACCCCCTACCAAGGAGGGCCACCAGCCCGTCGTAAAGCCAAGCAGGGGAGTGCCCCTGAGTCCGGCCCCTCTAGACAAGGTGGGAAGCCCGCCTGCCTGCAGTAATCCTGTTGCCCCAACCACCTCACCACAGCAGGGGTCCCGGGACTGGGGGCCCCTTCTGTCTGCCCTTGAGGTGTCAGGCTGGGTGGGACGGGCTGGGCTCCCTCCTGTCTCTGGGCCTGAGACCCTCCACAATCCAGGGCCAGGACCTCCACCCACATATGGGGCGCCGAGGGAGCTCTCCCAGACACCGGGAGTGCTGAGAGCTATCCATTCTAACAACACCACCAGTCAGCATGACAGTCGTGAGCCTGGGGCGGGGGTGGCCAGGGAAAGCCGAGTTCGAATCCCACCCCTGCAGGCCACTTCACGGCCCTGGGCTCAACTTGCGTTTCTGTGAACTGTGAATGAGTGATGCTGACCTTGCCACGTCACAGGAGTCTTTCAAGCCAATCCCAAAAGCCAGCACATCCCGTGTTTATTTATTTGGTGTTCTTGAAATAGCAAAATGAAAGAAACAGAGCACAGGTCAGTGGTTGCCAGGGGTCAGGGAAGAGGGGGGAAGGGGAGGCGAGGACCCCCACGGAAGGACAACAGAAGAGACCCTCATGGAAAGAATGGAAATCAAGTGGGCGCCTGGGTGGCTCAGTCCATTAAGCATCTGCCTTCAGCTCAGGTCATGATCCCAGGGTCCTGGGGTTGGGCTCCCTTCCCTGCTCAGTGGGAGTCTGCTTCTCCTCCTACCACCCCCCACCCCCGTGCTATGTTCTCTCTCTCTCTAAAATGAATTAATTTAATTAATTAAATAAAAAAAAAAAA
>ML103318.1:13055-36231 GCA_003697995.1 Taxidea taxus jeffersonii
TTTTTTTTTTTTTTTTTTTTGCAGATGTGAATCTTCAACTGTCTCCAAAAGCTCCATTTTTTGAAGAGTTATTTTGCGTCTGGCAAAGAGAGAGCATCTATAACATTGCTCTCCATGCGCCCCATCCCCTTGGGTTCCTCTATGAACTGATGTGGACTGGGAACTGGCATCCTATAAAACTATCACAGCAGGGGCACCTGGGTGGCTCAGTGGGTTAAAGCCTCTGCCTTTGGCTCAGGTCGTGATCCTAGGGTCCTGGGATCGAGCCCCATATCGGACTCTCTGCTCAGCAGGGAGCCCGCTTCCCCTACTCTCTCTGCCTGCCTCTCTGCCTACTTGGGATCTCTGTCTGTCAAATACATAAAATAAAATCTTAAAAAAAAAAAAAACTATCATAGCAAACAGGGGTGGGGGGGTGGTTAGAAGAGCCTGACTAGGTGTTTCGCATCTCTTTATTTCCCTGCCTGGGAAATAACCTCTCAGGGGAGGAAATGAAATGGACTTAAAGCAAGAGATACTTGGGGCAAGATACTTAAAGCAAGAGATACAAGTGGACTTTGGGGCCACCAGACTGGCCCGTCCGAGTCCCTGCCTGGCCGTGGGACCGTGGGGCACGTCAGGGGAGGGGGAGCAGGCTTCGGCCTGCTGAGGACAGCAGGGCGACACACTTTAATTAGCACAAGGGTCAGTTACATCGGACGTAGAGCGCCCCGACTTCTCCCGACGGCATGGGGGAAATGGAATCCTAGCATTTTCAATCTAAGGTTTAGTTAGATAATACCTATTGGTGCCAGTAGATTACAGAGTGGATATTAAATCCTGCAGGATTTGGAATCCATAAGTGGGGGGGGCAGCCGGAAGGAGCTGGCACTCTGTCCTCAGCTCAGGAGAAAGCCTCTCTGGGAAGGCACAGCCAGCACAGACATGGGTCCTAAAGCTCCCACCAGGGGCTCCAGAATGGTGATGGGGGTTTGGGGATCATTCTGGGGGCTCCCTGAGCAAATTCTTCTCATGTTAGAGGCGTGGACACCTGTGCCCCAGTGCACCCCACATTTTTTTTTAAGGATTTTATTTTATTTGACACAGAGAGGGGTCACAAGTAGGCAGAGAGGCAGGCAGAGAGAGAGGGGGAAGCAGGCTCCCCGTCAAGCAGAGAGCCTGATGTGGGGCTTGATCCCAGGACCCTGAGATCATGACCTGAGCTGAAGGCAGAGGCTTAACCCACTGAGCCACCCAGGTGCCTCTGCACCCCGCATTTTAATCATCAGAATCGGAACTCACACCTCAGCTCCATCCAGTCCTTCCTCTCCTCTCCATCTGGTCAACCCCTACACGACCTTCAAAAGGGCTCAAGCCTCCTGCCTCCAGGAAGCCCGGAACTCCACTCGGATTCCTCCCTGAGCCCAGGGAGCCTGGACTTCGGGTTGTTGCCTTCACTGATGGCTATCTTCTTCAAGGACGACCTCGTTCCCTCACCTCTCACTCTTCGGAGGGAGTCACATGATCGACTCTCCTGCACCCTCCCTCCCGGGTGCACAGGGAGATCCCACAAACACAGGCTGCACAAATCGGGTGCTTACTTACATTACATTCGTATTGATTTTTGGACAGCTGATGCAGTTTGAATATGTGATACATTCACAGCATTTGGGACTCAAAGAGTCAAGAAGGATCTGGGGCAGAAGTCTCCCTCTACCCTGCTCTGCAAGGCCCCGACTTCTCCCCAGGCTAGCCAGTCTCAAGCAGTTGGGGACGTACGTGTCCCCCTTTCTCCACAATGGCAGGACACATCCCACGTTATTCCCCTCACCGCCTTTCTTGGTGACTGTCCTCCTCCCTGCTGGGAACATCTACAGATTCCCATCATCTTTACACCAGGTGGGTCCTGCAACTCCAGGACGGGGAGCCACTGGGACAGAGGGCTATGGGGATGGACTCTTCCGTCCCCCACTACCCCCCATATGGGCATGATGATGATCGAGGCACCTTGAGATGGCCTCTGAGGCTGACCTGGAGCAGTGGGCTTGGGAGCATGGATGCAGGGCCTCGGAGCCTTGGGCCGAGCCCGTGCGATGGCAGCAATGGTGGCCATCATGGTCGGATGACATCCCTGGTAGGCCCAGCATGAAGTCTGGGACTCAGCGAAGAAGGAGGATATAGCAGCTTATTAGTTTAAGCAGGATGAAATGTGTAAATTAATTACCCCGGCCACCCGTGCATGTAGCAGCCCGCCCTGCACGCGGAGAAGACAAGCATTAGCATCGTTCCTGCGGGCTGGTAACCCCGCCAGCTGCCACTGGGAGGGCCCCTGGCCGCCCACCCACCCAGGGGGAGGCAGGACCCCAGCTCAGCCGGCCCTGAACCAGAGCCGGGTGGTCCTGCCGGATGAGCGGGTCCTTCCCTGGGATGCTGGGCTTGAATTCTGCCTCCACCAGCAACAAAAGCAGAGGTCAGAAGAGAATGGCTAAAGGTGGGGGTAAAGGGCCTGCCCTTTGACCTATTCTCGGCACCTGAGCTCTTATTTATCAGGTGACACAAAGTGCCAGTTATTCTGGTGACCCTTTACTAGCTTCCTCACATTTGATCTTCACAAAAACCCCGAATGGGCTCTATTATGAGTCCCATCATAAGGTGAAAAAACCAAGAACCAGGAAGAATAGGGAACTAGTTCTATTGACCACCCCCCACCGACTAACTGGCAGCATCGGGATTCAGATTAAGGATAGTACCCGGCCTCCCAGGAAGACAGACAAACAAGAAGATGTCTCTGGGGTCATGTCACCCAAACACGCCTTCTCTGCTTCTACACCCCGTGGCAGGAGTCCTTCCCCACGCCATAACCCACACAGGTGAGCCGTGGCTCCCCTCCCCCTGCAGCTGGGACGTGTTCGCCCACCCACTTCCCCTGCCCAGGGGCCCTCTGCCCTCAGCCAGTTCCCCAAACTGCCCCGTCCTCCTGTACCCCTTGCCCCCATGTCTTCACCTATTCCTCCGCCCGGAATGCCACTGGCATCTCCACCTGCCACAGTTGGCCCCATCGTCCACGTCTCTGCCTGCCATCATTGTCCAGCTGGACCGTCACTCTCCATCACCCGCATCCATCCCAGAGCCCTCTTCTTAGGGCACTGATCCTTACCGGCCTGCAGTGGCAATGCCGCCTTTACAGGAAACCCCAACTCTTCATGAGGTGCTGTGTGATGGGACCCCGCCTGCCTCACCACTGCCCAATGTCCCCTCCTCAGCACCTCCAGCCGGCTGGCTCCTGCCCTCCCCAAACTTGCAGAACACAGTCTCCAATGCAGGTCCCCTGCTGGATGATCTTCACCCCCAGGCCTGCCACCCCCACCCACCAGGAGAGCCCTCCTCCCTCAGCCCTGCTCCCCATGGCCCTCTGCAGAGTACTTATCGCAACCAAATCAGCCCATGTTCATTTATTATCCTTGGCTTCCCTGATGGGCTGTAAGGTCCATGGAGAGCAGCGCCTCCTGTCTTCTTGTGCTGAGGTCCTGGCACGCCATGAAGATTTGGGACTCCATGAGGAAGCCCCCTCTGTCCCACCATCCGGAATCCTCACCCAAGCCCTTCTCTCACCTGGCCTTGCACAGTGGATCCAATCCTGGCCTTCAGGTCATCCAGTCCCCATCACCCTCTTGGCAGGTCCCCACCTGAGCCATTAAAGACCCACAGCCTCACCTCCCAAGGAATAAGCATAAGTCCTCAGGGACAGGCTCTCAAGGCCACGCCTTCCACTGACAGCTCCGCCCTCGCCAAGGGGCCAGTAAGGACCAGGGTTTGCCACCCATCGAGGGTCTTAACATGAGGATGGAACCAACCTCGGAGAAATGCAGTTTACCCTCCAAGGCCAACCATGAAACCAGTGGAGAAACAATTTATTAGGTCACTTAGGATAATTTCTTTACCACGTACGAGCCAAAGACCTCCCTGTCCTCCCCAGCCTGGCTTCTGTCCTCCCTGGAGAGCCCAAGGTTCTCAGTCCCTGGGGAGGGCTCTTGCCTCCCCACCACTCTCCCTCCTGCAAGAGGGTTTAGTGGTTCCCATGACCCTTATCCCCACCCCCTCCTCCTTGCATTTGCCCTTCTCAGCCTTTGCCTTGGCAGGGTGATGGATTAGGAACCAGGAGCTGGCACAGGCACCCAGCAATTAGTGTTTATCTCCCTCATTTATGTGGCTGAACAACAGCTCATTTTCAAACATAATAGTCAATACTCAGAGAGATAACACTGCCTGGGTCTCTCCTGGGAATCAATTTGAGGATTTGGTGGGAAGACCCACACCTCTTCCTCCAAGACCCACACCTTCTTCCTGACCCCTCCAGACTTGCATTCCTGGCCCCAGCTTTTCCCCTTCTGATCTCCCAGCAGAGTCAACCAGGACAAGATACAGATCTCCCCACTGTGCAGTCCGGAAATCTGAGGCTGAAGGAAGTCAAGGGATTCTGTCTCTCAGTTTTCTCCCATCTTGGATTTTGAGGACTCTGACTTTCCACTTACCACTTGGCTTGGTGGCCTGCCCTGTACAGATTACTCTCGACGTCCAGGGGCTGAAGAACTCAACCTGACATGCCCACCAGGTCCCCTCCCTCAGCCTGCCCTCCTGCAGGGAGAGCCCAAGGGCAGCAGCCTGCCACTTGGAGGAGACCCTTCCCATGCCCTACCCTGCAGCCCCCGTGCCAGGCTGGGCAGGGTGTGGGGGGATGAGCAGCAAGCCTCTCGTTCCTTCTTGGCGGGGGGACTGCGGGCCTGTAATCACACATTCCACAGTCTAGGGCAAGGTCTATTTAGCTAACGCACAAGGAGTGGAGAAAGGGGCTTCCCTTGTGGTAGGGCTGTGGGGCCTGGGGCCTGACATCGGCTTGGGGAGGGACGCTGAGGGCCCATAAACTGCAGTGAAATGCTGCCATCTACTGGCTATATCTCAGAACTGCAGGGAGCTGTGGGGCTGGTTCCGGCTGGAAAAGAGGAATCTCGAGCCCCGCCCCCCCACAACTCCCCGGCCAGGCCACCTATCGGCCAGGGTCCAGGGGCGAGAGATAAAGGGGCTGGAGAAATGGAGAATGGAGCTTGGTCCCAGGTTGGGATGCTGTCATTGCTGCTCTTGCTGTTGTTAATGCGACAGCCGTAGTATTACTCTCAATTACTGAGCCCTTGCTGGGGCCAGGGGCTTCCCACATTGTTCTTGTTTTTTTTTTGGTCCCCAGCAATTCTCTAAGATGCTGTTTGCTTCTGACAGGCTGGGTGGCTTGCCGAGGTCACACAGCTGGTGAGCGCCACAAGCAGGATTCTGACTCAGGCAGTCTGGCTCCTAACTGTCTCCCAAAGTCTGAATTCGAAGTGTCAGCTCCCCACAGGAACATCCCAATACCCCCTCACTGGCGCCTCTCCCCCATAACTGCTTCTTAGGCTCCAAGGCCTGCCCATAGGCCCACACCCTTCTAGAACAAAAAGGAATACCCCTGACGACATGGAGTCCATATTGCCATGGGTCCTGGAGATCCAGACCCAGAGTAGGACTCAGACGCTTCTGAGGCTCCCCAGCGCCCCCCCAACCCCCATCCCACCCCCACCCCCCACCCACCGCCCTTGTGAACTGGGAAGGATTCTGCTTGAGGAGGAGCCCAAGCCTGACCCGAAGGGTGCGGCGCTGAGGAGGGGCAGCTGGGTTGGGTAAGGGGTGCCTCGGGGATTTGGGAATCCATTCCATCTGCCTCTCAACACTGGTTGAGATCAATCCTGGTCACGGAGTCCCAGCTGGGAGGGAGCTCAGTGGTTCAGTCCCTTCCAACTACCCTTGTGTTGCTTACCCCACAAACTATCACAGCTGGGAGAGGACCTCAGGAATGACCCAGTGCGAACACCACCTCCTTTTGTCGATTGGGAAGGTCAGGCCCAGAATAGGCAAGCAGCTGGTGCAGATCACACAGCCCAAAGTGACCAAGCCAGGATGAGAACACCCAAGTACCTAGGTAGGGTCCCTGCTTAGCCCCCTTCTGCCTCCCTCCTCCCCCAACCCAGCCCCCTGAGGGTCCTCCCCCATCTGCCAGCAGGCTACCCCAGCATGCTTGGACTTGCCTAAAGCCCAGAGCTGCTGGGGACCAGACACAGGAGCATGGACCAGGACTTGGCTGGAGTTGAAGGAACAACAATGGAAACAGTTTTGCTTCTCTCCTTTCTCTCCCATTCTGGGGAGAGACATCTCCTTCCCCTCCACTCCGGTCCCTGAGCCACTCGGGCATACAATGGTCTGATGTTTTCACCCATGCTGAGAAAGGAGGCATTCTTAAAAAACGGAAGAAAGGATTCCCCCAGTTGCTTTCTAATCACGGCTCCAACACTAATGGAGCTGGTGGGGAAGGATGTGGGGAGCATGGTGCTCAGGGGACATCCCCACCCATGCCCAGCCATGGGCCCAGGGCCCCTGGACACGGCTGTCCTCCTGTCCTCCCATCATGCCAGCTTCCACACTGCCCGTGGCAGCTCCTGGTGAGGCCCCGGGCTAGGACAGGCGGGGGTCCAGGGAATTCAGCCAGACTGGGTCCCTCTCCTTCTTCCCTCCTCTAGAGCCAATGGCTTTGGGAAGGGTCCCAAATGTGGGGGGCCAAGGCCTTTCCCAGAGAACTGGGCATCCCTGGAGTCTAGGAGTGTGACCCTCCTCCCCACTGCAGCCATGGGGATTGCAGGTCCTAAAACAGGTCCAGGAGGGTGCAGGGCACTGAGTGCTGGCCTGGGGGAGGTGCTCCAGAGAGCTACCACTCATGGAACCAGACCCAGGTCAGGGGCTGCGGGGAACAGTAGCCAACCCAGGGGACACTGTCCTCGCAGCTCCCGAGGGAAGGCACAGAGGTGGGTGAGCATGCTGGTTCCATGGGAGGCAGCCTCCTTCCTGACAGCACTGCACTCGGTCCCCTCACCATCCTCTCCTCTCCTCCCCACCTCCTCTTTGCCCTCTTCTTCTGGCTCCTTTCTCCCTTCCCTTTTTTGATTCCAAAGACGCCCCCGTCTCCAGCTGAGAAGCCTGGCCACTGGCCCAGCAGGATGAGGAGAGGGAGGAGGAAGGGGGTTGCCCCTCCATGGTGTACCAGCAGCTAGCTCATTTACTAGGGGGCAGGGGAGAGGGCTGCTCCCCTGGTGTGGTTTGGCCTCAGGTGAGGAGCAGAGCAAGGAAGGACAGTGAGAATAAAGGAGCCTTGGAGGGGAGGTCCCCAGCCATACCAGGGAAAGGGTGTATTTTAATTGCATCCTCTTTCCCTCTCTTCCAGGTCATGCTTCCTCTTGTCTTGCTTGCCTCCTCCAGGAAGCCTTCCCAGACTACCCTTCCAGGCCTCTCTGGGCTCCCAGAGCTTGGAGAGCCTCATCTCCTTCTTGCATGCCCCAAGCCCAGGAGGGTGCTGCCCTCAGGAGCCTGCTGGTTCTCCTGCCATGCCTTGGGTGTGGGGTCCCCCCGCCCAGGAAGCTCTCCCCACCATGGAGAAGCCCCTGGTTAGTCTCCACTCCAGCCTGTGTACAGCCACTCCTGGAGTCCTGCTCCATGCTGGGGATGGGGGATGGGGTGGTCTGAGCACTCACAGCCCTCAGGGTAGTCAACGCACCCCAGGGTGCCCCCATCCTCCCTTCTGTTCACTGTCAGCCGAGGTCCACCTAACAAAGGTCCAGTCTCCTGTACTTCACCCCAGGGGCTCTGACAGGGTGACAGGGAGACTTGATAGAGCCACATCTTCTGGAGAAAAGAGGAAAGGTGACCCCACACTTATCAGTGTTGGGAAAGTGTTCAGAAGGGCTACAGGCAGCCCCGCTGGGGATATGTTTGTTCAATACAAAAGAAGTCAGTGATCAATGGTTTATTCAGGAGGGGAAAGCCCAAGCTAAGTGTCCCCCTCCCTGCCCCTGGCCAGTTGGCCCCGCCCCCTTGTCCCTGGGGCCCTTGGGAGGGATGGTGATAAGCAGAAGGGCCCCACCTTGCTACTCCTGCTTTGGTCCCTCTCTAGGCCCTGAGCCCCATGACAGTGTGCCACATAGAAGGTAGTCAGAGGGAGGAGGGAGACGGATGGGGGCAGTGACTGAGGTGGGGCTAGTGGTGGGTAAGCCACCCTTAGAAGTAACAGCAGCAGTTACCTGGAAATTGAAAGTGACCAGCCGAGACCCAGTGTCCCCGGCCTGCTCACTTGCCGTTGCCAGAGAGGACACAGAACAATGGGATGCCCAGGACTCCATGGGGGAAATAACATGTCCCTTGGGCAGCTGGGCCAGGAACTATTTTCATGGATGGATCCTATCATGTTGAGGGAATTGCTTATCCCAGTAGGTAGAAGAGGGACCTATCTTGGCTAAGACCATCACTGCAGCCAGAAGAGCCCATCCCCATCGATCTCGGACTCCATGTGGTTATGGTGACGCCCAACATGGTCGGTATGATGCCGAGACGCTGAGAGGTTTCCCTCCACAGTGGCCCCAGGCTTTGGGCTTGGCCAGGCTGGGTACTTAGGGCCAGTGGTCTGCCGGGGCTGGGCTGCTGAGAAGGAGAAGGTGGGCCCACGTGGGTGGGAGATGGGCAGGCATCTACAGATCATATCATGGGAAAGGAGGCTTGGAGAGAAATGGCCAAGAGGCCTCAAGATGGCAGGGGATGGGCGGGAAAGGCAGGCTGCCCCCATGTGGGCCCCGACAATCCCACCCAAGAGAGGGTGGTGGGTTAGGGGAGAGAAGCCCACCTATCTCTCACCCCTGCAATGGCTGGCCTCTGAGCACAGGAAAGATGGTGACCATTAGAAGTCCCAAAGCTGGAGAGGAGCCTGGATGGGGCTTGGTTGAAGGCAGGGAGCAGATGGGGATGGCTCCCTTCCACCCTGATGAGCACAGTAGCGAGAGCAGCAGGATCAGCCGGGGAGGGCAGGGGTGCCAGGGCCTCGGTGCTGCCTGTCTGGAACTCATGGGGCCTCATTGGACCCCATCACGTTGCCTTTGTTGACATAGAACGGCCGGTAGTGAGACTGTCGGTTGGGGGAGGGAAACAAGAGTGGTTAGGGAGGGCAGATGGCAGTGGAGCCGACCAGCCAGACCTACCCTAGCCTCACCTCCCCCTGGGGAAGCAGCAGTCCTCTGAACCTACCCTAGCAGGTTCTAGGGGCCTGTGGCCCAAACCACAGGCTCTATCTAATCAACATTATCAGTCTCCAGGTTCACACTTATTCAGAGTTCATTCCCGCCATTCGGCTGGTGAACATGAACCTCAGCCCCTCATCAGACTTTCTCTCTCTGGCCTAGGAGCTGCCCCCCACCCCAGCACCACCCTAGCTCCTGTTCTCATAGCATTGTCTTCTCTCCAGAGCTGCACTCTGTGTTACAAATGCTTTGTATGGAAGAACTCATGGAGTTTTTACAGCCACCCAATTAAGTGGGTTACTATTACCATACCCATTTCATAGATGGACAAATCGAGGCACCGAGAGGCTAAGCCACTTCCCTAAGTCCACCCCACTACTGAGTAGTGGAGCTGGGATTTGAGCCCCTGTAGTCCAGATCCTGAGCCTCCCCTGCAGCCCCCAACAACCCCACCCACGTCTCCAAATCACTCCTTGAGTCTCAAGGGCAGCAAGCATTTGCTTCTGGTCTCTCTGCATGATTCCCCTGACAGAGAGGGTTCAGAGAAGGCAAAAAACTGCCCAGCCCAACACAGAGGTGGGCTCCCCAACTCCAGCCCCTTCACCTCTCTCATCCTGGCCCGTCCTTCAGGGAGCGGCCTCAGCACAGAGCCAGCAAGCACCTTCCCACCAGCTCTGCTGTGCTCAGAGAGATAGCCCTCCAGCAACAAGAAGGCCGGGTTAGCTGCTGCTTAGTCTATGTGAGAGCGCTCAGCCCTCTGGGGCTCTGGAAGTGGCTTTGTGCCTGAGCTGGGCCCACTGATGCCACTGTAGGAGACACTGGGGAGGTTGCCCCTGCCTTCAACCTTGTCTGCCCGGAGATGTGGTCACTTAGCAGCTCTTTACCCATATCTGGCCCAGAGCAGGACCTGGGGGGCTGCAGGATGTGGCAGCTGAGTCCTTAGCTCAGACTTTGGTTGGCCCACTTTTGAAGTGGCTGCAAGATACAGAGGCACCCAGGCAGGAGAAGGCCACAGCCAAAGCCACAGAGTTACTCAGTGGCAGAACGGGTCTGGACCCCAGAGTAGTCAATAAGAGCCCTAGAAATGGCTCACGCCTTTCTTTCTGGTAGGCTGGGTCAATAAAGCGGATCACAGGTCAGTGAAGGGTGCTGTCCCATGAAGAGCCCAGAAGTGACAGGTGGACAGAAACAGAGTTCCGGGGCATCTGCGAAGGGTCCCCTCCCTAGCTCAGGGTCACAGAATGTCAGAGGCCCCCCAACTCCTGTTACAGTTGCGAGAACTGCAGCAGAGGAAGAACGGCTCACGGGAGGTCACACAGCAGTGGGTATGAAGGCGAGGGCCACATCCCAGGCATTTTGACTCCCAGGACAGCCTCCTGCACATGCTAGCACCTGCCTCCTTTCTAGCCAGAACCCTGCCCTGCCAAGTAGTTGTCTCAAGATGGTTATGAGCTTTCTCTGCTGGGACCCAGGCCCTGGGAGGTGGAAGATTGTATGGTAGGGAGGGCAAGGCCTGAGTCCAGGAACAAAACCCCTCTTTTTTTCTCCCCATATCTGCTTTCTGCAGTCCAGCTGTTGCGATGCCCCTGGGCCCAGGTACAAATTACGCACACGATCACTTAGCTCCAATCACCAGCAAATTAAAGATTTTCTCCAATTAATCCAGCCCCAGTCGCCAGGGCCCAGAGCAAATCACCTCCTCACGATCTGACCTCCAAATGCAAAGTCAGCAGGGAGTTGGGGACTCCTGCCCCTGTCCCCAGTCAAGCCCCTGCTGTCACCCATATCTCAGGGCAGCTGTCCGACTCCCTCAGCTCCAAGAGAGAAGCATTCAGGGAGGAGGAGGCCCCGCCCGTGAAGGAAGGTCCTGTTCATGGAGGTCCTGTGTGGGGGTCAGGTCAAAAGGGCATTAGTGAGGGGCACCTGGGTGGCTCAGTGGGTTAAGCCTCTGCCTTCAGCTCGGGTCATGATCTCAGGGTCCTGGGATTGAGCCCGGCATCAGGCTCTGTGCTCAGCAGGGAGCCTGCTTCCCCCTCTCTCTCTGCCTGCCTCTCTGCCTGCTTGTGATCTCTGTCTGTCAAATAAATAAATAAAATCTTTAAAAAGGTGGGGGGCATTAGGGATCCCTGTATCTCAGCACTGTATTACAAGACTGCAGAAACAGAGCCTCAGAGAGGGAATCCTCTGTGCTGGCCAGACCCCAAGGCCACGCATGCTCTCCTCTTATGTGGTTCTTCAATTCCTAGTTCAGGGGCGCTAGCCACTGAACCCTGAAATATTTCTATTCCTGACTTTACTGCCTCTGCCTCACCATGTTATTGCCCCAACAGCCTCTGTGTTGTCAGAGCTGGGGAATGGCCCCAGGAAGGTGGGACCCATCACTAGGACATCCATCCCCAGGACGGAGAATTTCACTGATGGGGACACAGTCCTCATTCAGCAAGTATAGACACCTGGCAACAATTTGCCAAATGAAAGAATCAGGGATGCCCACTTTACAGATTAGAAAACTGAGGCTCAGAAAGTGTATGCTTACCCAGATCCACTGACTATTAGCCCTGGGTCTCTGCTACCCTTTGCTGAAGGCAGAATGCGGGAATTCAGGCCACTGCTGCCCCCTCCCTCCGTCCCATGGCCCAGAGAGGTCACATCCTCCCATCACCTCCCCTAGGTGACTGATGACCACTTGCCCCTGGGGAGCCTCGTTCAGTGCCCATTCTGAGCACGCCTATGGCCAGACAGGCTGTCCTGGCAGCCCGTCACTCACCAGCAAAGTCTGCTTGCCAGATTTCCAAGTCTGAGGCTGGGCCTTGGGGCTCTGGCTCCTGATGAGGGAAGGATAGCCTGCAGAGACAGGAGGCGCTGGTCGGAGGGAGCAGAGCTTGGCCATTGGGGCCTCCAGGGCCACAACAGCATAGGTACCATCTCCAAAGTGACCACCAAGCTCCAGCCCCCTCACTACCAAGTGCAGCGACCCCTGAAGAGGTGTGCAGCAGCCGGGGGCGGGGGGGGGCAGGGTACCACAGAAAATCCTGGGGAGGCTGGCCAAAGGGGGGAGGCACCCAGGCAAACAGAAGGAGGAGGAAGAGGCCAGGTGGGCTGGGCCAGGTGGTCCTGGACTGTGGCCCCCAATTCTAGGTCAGAATCACACTACTCCCCAAGGACATCCCCCACCCGCCCTGAAGGTTCACACCACTGACCTTTCCCCATGAGCACAACCGGCTAAGGTATCCACCAGGAGGCGCCCTTTCCGAGGGCCCGTGCAGCAGGGCCAGTGTCCCCCCTTCACACAGGTCTCATTAACCCTCACCCCGTAAGCAGTTTGCCCTGAGCCACACCACCAGGAAGCAGCAGTCCGGATGTGAACCCAGGTCTGGCGGGGTACCGAAACCCGTCCTCATGGTCCTCCTGCCCAAGTCCAGGGCCTCTTGCCTGTTCCAGGAGCAGGAGGCTAGGGCCAGGGCCAGGCCGTCATTTGCCATGTGGCTAAGGTCCACAGTTAAGACAGCAAGCCCATGGGACCCGGAGCACATGGGCCCTATCCGGGCCTGGTCCTCCTGCCCACCATGCTCCCCTTCAGCATGAGGATCTGTTCCCAGGAGGATCTGTTAGGAGCTCTGGCCCACAGAACTGTGGAAAGCACCCTCTGTCTCAGCCATCAGCCTGCAGGGACAGGCCTTGGGGCCTGGGAAGGAGCAGACTATGACCCCAATAGGAGAAGCTCAGAAATAAATAGGGTCTGCCCTCTGCTAGGGCAGCCCGGACCCCTGTTCTGGTTGCTCTGAGGGAGGATGAACCGGCCTGACTGGCCCTTCCCTCCATCTGCATTCAGCAAGAAGATGGAGATGGAGCAGAGAACTCAGGTCTCTCTCTGCATCTGGGGGTGGGGTGGGGGGCACCTTGCAAGAGAGGGTTCCACGGGTCATGGATGGGAGATGGAGAGAGAGGGGAATTCAGATCTCAGTTCTCAGTTCCCAGAAAGAAAAACCCATGCCAGCCCCAAGAGAGGTGAGGAGGGGATGGGGATGGGGATGGTCCCCAAGACCAGCCTCGTGCAGCAGACAGAAGTCCAAGGGCAGGGTGAGCTAGGGATGGTGCGGGGGGATGGGGGAGGCATCCCTCTTCCAGCAACTCTGGGGAGGAGGGCCAGGATGCCCTAGAAGTGGCAGAGAGCCCAGAGGGTGTCCCATCTGCCCTGCTGTGGGAGAGAGAAGGGGAGGGAAGACAGGCCGGTACCAGGATTGTTTTTAAACCGCCCACTGCCGTCCAGTGGTTTGGAAAACTCTGTGGTGGCCTGTCCCAAGGTGGTGAACTGATAGGGGGCTTTCCCAGAGCCTGCTGGGAGAGAGAGAGGCATTAGCAGCACACCCTGGTCTGGGAGGGGCCAGCGGGAGTCACACCTCACTCTGGGGCCTGCTATGCTGGGAGCCCAGCCAGGCCACCCTGAGCATGCGCTCTGCCTCCCTCTAGGGTTGCTGGGTAGGAGCAGGTGGGGGCCATCCTCATGGGCAGGGCTTCTGCTTATACATAGGTAGGCCCCTGCCCAGAGCACCCCCTCACCCAAGGCCAGTCCCAGCTGGTCTGATGAGCTGATCTGTGTGAAGGTGACCACACTGTCCCTGGGCTAATCCTCGGGGGCTCAGAGTATTTGAGGAGAGGCCCTCCTAGGTCAAGGCCTTCACCGGGGTGGGGGGGAATTTTGGGGGGGTGAGTGGTGGGTTGGTACAAGCCTGTGGGGAGATATTGGGGAGTGTGGAAGCTCCAAATCACATGGGGGATGACCGTCTTCTCTGACCCGTAGCCTCTGATCTAGGCTTGACCAGAGCGCAGAGAGGGACCGCTGGTAGCCAGAGCTTCCCAGGCCTAGCTTGGTGAGAGGACAACCCCGGGGATCTTGCAGGCTGGTACTCTCCAGTCATATTCACCTTCTAAGGTGAGCAAGGTGAGCTGGTCCTTCTAAGAATCCCTGCCCTGGGGATAGGGTGGGATTCTAGCCTGGAAGGGACAGCTGAATGATAAGTCACTTTCCAAGGCTACTGCTTGGGGGCCTGCCTGCCCTGCCCTCTCCACTCCTGCTCCCTGACCCTGGCCAGCCCCTGTACCCTTGCTTCAAGGCCAGATGGCTTGGGCATCAGAAGACAGAATGGCTTACACCACAGCCCACGGAGCTATCCCTAGGGCCCTTCAGAAGAGACATGAGGGGCCTGGCCCACTCCGCCTGGTCTGGGGATCGGAGTCAGACTCAGGACACTTTAGACATGGTCTAGTCCTGCCTCTCTGAGAAAGGGCCTGATAGGACTCAGGATGTTGGCTGCTGGTATGCGGTCACAGCCTTCTAGAGCCAACAGGGGGCTGGTGCTGGCTGAGCAGTTAAGCTTTCTGCAGGAGGAGGACTCAGAAGTTAGGCCTGATGGAAACAGGATGGGGGTGTCAGGGGCAGGGGTCTCAAGAGTGTGGTGTCCCCAACTCCCTGACCATGTGGATTTCAGTTAGGGCCCAGTGTTCGCTGAAACCAGCCCCAAGCCCAGGCTTCCCGGACAGCTGAGACCTCTCAGGCCAGGGTCTGTCCCTTCCAGGGTGGGCAGCTGGTGAGGGAGGGAGCGGAGGCCAGCGGAGAGCTTGGAGAGACACAGATAAGGCGGGCAAGGTGGGAGAGCTCACCTTTCAGGGAGAAGGAGGAGCTGCCTTGGACTGCGGGCCCATCATCTGAGCTCTGAATGGTGGAGGAGTATTCCCAGACCCGGGAGGTGTAGTTACCTGGCAGGGCACAGCAGGAGACGTGAGTCCCTCCCAGCCCCCCCAGCACACTTCCTGCCCATCCTTCCTGCCATCAAAGTTGTCCTAAACCACAAAGTGTCCGCCATCCCTGACGCAACCTCAAGGCCCCCTGTCCTCAGACTCAGGTTCCCAATCCCTAACCGGCACACGGCCCCCGCCCACACCTCCCCTTTCTGGCCTCACCTCCCCCAGCTCCACTGTGACAGCCCAACCTGTGCCCTCAGAGCTCAAGGCACACCAGGCCCTCTCTTGTCCTCCGCACACGAAGCTCCCCCACCCGTTCCCATCCTTGACATATGTGTTGGGTCCTCTGGTGTCAGCTTCCCTGTCATCTCCCCCAAGTCTGTGTGTGCCTCAGCCCCAGGCCTCACATCAC
This sequence comes from Taxidea taxus jeffersonii, assembly GCA_003697995.1. Lineage (NCBI taxonomy): Eukaryota > Metazoa > Chordata > Mammalia > Carnivora > Mustelidae > Taxidea > Taxidea taxus. Next base: position 28,326 of record ML103318.1, read on the forward strand.
TCTGCTCCCCTGTTTTCCCCCTGGGTTATAAGGGCAAGTTTAATTGGGGGCAGGAGACATGGCTCTCTGGTCCAGCATCACATATCCAGCGCCTGGCACGGAGCCTGGTCCCTAGAAGATTCCATCACATGTTTGCTGGGTGAGCACAAGAACAAGTAAACAAATAAATAGAAACACATGCTAAAACTTGGGCACAGAGGCAGCTGGTTCAAGTCCTGAAACTGCTTGCCAAGTGGAAGAGGCTGATGAGGGTCAGTTTGGGAGGATGTCCCTGCAGTCTAGAGGAGAGAGGCAGCAGGGTGGGTGCGGGAGGAACAGCAGGAACCCCACAAGGACACTCGAGCCTGGGGGCTTCAGAGCCCCCCATGGACGACACCCCTGCCCTAGGCTGCCCTCTCAGCAGCCCCGAGCCCTGGGGCTCTCCCCGGTCAGCTCACTCCATGGCCGAGGGCCCAGTCCTGGTTGATGGTCCTCTCCCACAGCCGCCTGTAGGAGGGCGAGGGCCTGACACTGGGGCTCAGTGGTCAGAGGGGCTGGGGCGCTCTGCCTGCCCCTCTGTGAACCCCTGCCACAGGGACCTCGGGAGGGCTCTCCAGCACTGCCCCTAGTGAGCCCATCCACCCAGATCTCTCGGAGCCCATGACCTTACTGAAGAGGCCCCCCCACCCCCCTCCACAGACCTCCCAGGCCATGTCTAGTGGAGCTGCCCCAAGTCCGCCCTCTCTGCCCACGGCTGGCTGGCACCCCGGAGCCTCCAAAAACCTGGGTCTTTGAGTGCATGGCCCTACGCGTGGCACAAGGGTGCCCTCGGTGCATGGGGCAGAGGGGTGTCTGCGCTCGCTCGGCCTCTCTCCCTGAGAAAGCCAGGTGTCCCCCCTTTCACCCTTTCTGGGCCTTAAGGGCATGTCCCTCATCCAGCATCACTATGTCCCATCCCAGATCTCCAGGGACAGCCACTTTCTGTCCTGCCATCTGTCCTGTTTACAGCTACACTAGTCTGTTTTAAAAGTGATTTCTCGGGCACCTGGGTGGCTCAGTGGGTTAAGCCTCTGCCTTCGGCTCGGATCATGATCTTAGGGTCCTGGGATCAAGCCCCGCATTGGGCTCTCTGCTCAGTAGGGAGCCTGCTTCCTCCTCTCTCTCTGCCTGCCTCTCTGCCTACCTGTGATCTCTGTCTGTCAAATAAATAAATAAAATCTTTTAAAAAAAAAGTGATTTCTTAACGCAGACGTGCACCCTTCACTAAAGGGCCCCGATCCTCTGCGGGTCCTTGTGTTGCAACAGGTGCTAAGGGAAGCTTCCACACCTAAGCCCCACTCCCAGTTTTCTGGACTCACCCTCAGGGAGAAAAAGAGCCTGTGGACTCAGGGATTTCCAGGCTGCTTCTCCACAGCCTAACTAACAACATCACACACTCTAACACAGACACACACACACACACACACACACAAACTTTGAGCTCATTAGGACTCCTCCCTGCCTGTCTCTGGGCCCCTAAAGCCCATCCTAGCTCCCCACATCCCCCTCCCATGGGGGAGCCCGCCCCCATCAGCCTACTGCCCACCCCTGTGCTGAGCCACTATCTCACCTTTGGTGCCATACAGATTGTTGAAATTCTTCTGGTTGGTCTCCTTGGAGAGGCGGCTGGGGGACCCCGGCTGGTATGATGTCCTGGCCCCACCTAGGAAGGAGATGAGGAGGGGTCCCCACTGCGGAGAGCTGAGTCTGCTTCAAGGCAGGCCCGTAGCTTCTAACTGGAGGGGTTTAGGTGGGACTCCTTGTCCCCAGACGGCGCCCACTGCCTGTCCCGGGACCCGGGTCCCACCACTAAGGTCGTCTGGGTCTAGATCAGGCAGCCACTTAATTTGCGCTCCAAATCAGAACACAACGGTGAAAGCAAGACTGTTAGTAAGTACACAGGAGCATTAGGTGTCAGTCTGGAAGCTTCTGCAGAGACTCGAGGCTCATGGTTTCCCTATGTGGGCAGCCCTAAGGACCACCGAGGCCTGAGAAGCCAACACCTCCCTCCTGAGCCAGGCCCTGCATGATGGAGACCCCAGAGGCTTCGAGGTGGTGTCCCTGGGATGAAGGAGGATCGTGGCAGCTGTTGGAGGGTACAGGTGAGGGCTCGCCTATGATGATGAGCCAGAGGCCACAAATATCCCCCAGGTGCTTACGCCTTCAGGGATAAGAACTCACATTGCTCAGGAGCCTTAAAATTCAGATTCTCAGAACAATCTTGAGAGGCTGGAGGAGTGGACTTCATACCCTCACTTTACAGATGAAGAAGACACGCTTTCCACGTGTGTCCGGGTCCTCCCATCAGCTCCTCCCCTCCCACCTAACAGGTACCCCGCTCCCAGTTCTGGTACGTTTCTTTACTGAGCAAACCCCCCACTTTCAGGGGCCTGGAAACCAGCCTCCGCTGGGAAAGGTCACTGCACGAGCCCACTGCCCCAAAGCCCCCAGACTCATGTCAGTAACCCTTGGATGGTCTTGTCTCCTGATCCCCTTTCTGACTCTTCCTGGCCCTTCCCTTGCCTCTACCCTGAGCCTGGGAGCTCCCAGAGGGCAGATTTCCTCCTTCCTCCTGTCCTCAGTGCAAGGGCAGGGGCACCGGATGAACCTGTTTCTTCCACCTATAAATGTCACTGCCTGACTCCGTGATCAGCTGAAAGCCTTCCTAGCATCTGAGCTGAATTTCTCACCTCCCAGACAGGGGTACTGAGGGGGCAGTGACCTGCCCAAAGTCCCCAGGTCCTGGCTTGAGGGCAACATCCTGGCAGGTCTGTGCTCTTCCCTCTAATCCCATTGCTGCTCCGCTCCCCTCCCCTCCCCAAGACCTGCGGGGGAACCCACGCCCCTCTCATTCCCCGAGGGAGCTGGGGGGAGCCGAGCAGAGCCCAGCTGAGGGACCAATGCACATCGGGGAAGGAGCCATGCTGGCTGGCCTGGCCCACACCAGGAATGTGGGGCAGGGGGGACTCGAGTGCCCAGGTGCATCGCCAGGCCTCTGCCAGGGCCCAGGTGTTGTTTTCAAATTGGGTGGAGTTCAGAAATTCCTCCGGCTGAGCTCATCTCTAAAGCCCCTACGCCCTTCCCATGGTGTATGTGTGTGTGTCTGAGCTGTGTGAATCAGCGCTCAGGCCTGGGGGCTCCCCGGTCCCCAGCTCCTTCCCCACATCTCTCTGTCTCCTTTCTCCCTTTTCCCCACAGCCCCACTCTTCTGAAGACCACCCCCACGCGTAGGCATGCCCCCTGGAATGCACCCCCTCTCTCCTAGGGCTGACACGCCTGGCATGCACACCCTTATGTAACGGGCGTTGTTGAGGTTTGTTGCTGGTGCAAAAGAACGCAACAGGCTTCCCCCGGGGGCGAAAACAGGCGGGCTCTGGTCTCTACCTCCACCCAGGCTGACACAAGCTGGGACCATCCAGGGCCCAGAAAGGAAGGCCAAGGACCAGGCGCCGTGCCGGGAGGGAGTGGGAAGGAAAGGTAGACCAGCTGTCCGTCTCCCTGCTCTCGAGGGGCAGAATGGCTCTGGAGGGGCCGGCCCTCCCCCAGGACTACAAGAAGGCAAGTGGAAGCAGAACACGGCTCAGGCCCAGCGGATGGTTGCTGGTGGAAACAGCAGCCAGGAGACCCGCTGAGAGGAAAGGGAAGCACAGGATGCATTGGGACTGGAGGCATTGACTGTGGAGCGGGCAGTCAGGAGGGGCTGAGTTAGGAGGGCTAGTTTATCTCCAACCTGGATGCTCCTGAGGGAGGAAGAGGGCACTGTTCCTGGGTCCAGAGGGACAGCGGATGTGCGCCCGGACTTTCCTGGACAAACCCAGTGATGGTCACTCGGGCAAGGCGGAACCCAGCCGAGTCCCGCAGTCAGTGGCCCCAAGGGACGGGCGCTCTCTCTTACCCTTGGGCGTGAGGTACATGGAGTATCTCTTCATGGTGTCGGGCGCGCTCCACTCGTTGCCGTAGCTGTTAGTGTAGCTGCTCATGTACCGATGGTCAGCTCCTGGGAGGGACAGAGGCCGGCCATCATAGGGGCAGGTGGACAGGAGAATCAGGCCCCTGGGGGCAGCCCCGGGCTCTGCTGAGTCAGCCCACAGCCCCTCTGTCCCAGGCAGAGGCGAGGTTCTCCAAGCCCAGGGAAAGCCATGCCCTGCCCAGCATTCCCTCTGCTCCTGAGCTGCTGGGAGGTGAGAGATGGTCGGCAGGGAGCCAGCTCCTTCCCTGGACTGACCCTTGTGAGTAAGACCAGAGGCACAGCACTTTGCAGTTGACAAGGTGCTACTGACATCCCTTTCCTTTTTGTTATGTACCAACCCCTGGGCTGGAATGGAGATCCCCATGAGACAGTCCAGGAAACTGAGGCTCAGGAGGTAAGAGAAGCCACTTGCCCCATGTCACATGGCCAGTAAGGGCAGAACTGGGGAGTGAGCCCTCATTCCCATATCCTCACTTTGTCCCAGCCATGTCAGCAGCCCAAGGGGGTGGAATGAGGACCTAGCGTCAGCCTCCAGGGCCAGGGATCCAGCCAGCTGAGCAGAGGCACGCAGAGGGGAGTGGGACGGGCACTGACTCCCCACCCCACCCCCAGCCACCAGTATACCCGCAAACCCAGACAAATGGGTGGTGCCATGCTTGCCTTTCCCCAGCAGCCCCCCACCTCATTCCTTCCTCTTGTGACATCTCTGTCTTCTATTTTCCCTCTGCCCGTCCCTCTCTGTCTCCCCTGGGCAAGAGAACGCATGAGTGGCTCAGGTCCTTATCCTTCATCTTCATCACCTGCACCTAGCAGGGGCCTGACACACAGTAGTGCACTCCACCACAAACATGTGTTCTCCCGGGTGTTGCCCACCCCACCACCCAGTGCTCCCTGCCCTGACTGCTCCTCAAGCTCTGGATGATGGTGGTCAGTCCCTGGGCCTTTGTGGGTAGGACTGAGTCCCTGGTCTGACGGATAGGCTGTCATCCAGGAGAGGAGGTCTGACTCACTGGCCTCCCATTCCCCCCAACCCTGCCCTATAGCCAGACACACTCCCAACAACAACAGGGCAGCAACCAACAAACCAACATGGAGGCCCAGGGCCCCAGGCACAGGTGCAAGGCTGCTGACATCACAGCACCCATCCTGCTCCTGGCAGGGCCTCCCAGCACACCTGGCACAGAGCACGGGGCCACACTTGCTCAGAGGTCATGGTCAACACAATCATTACCTAGAAATGACCCGGTGGACAGGCAGCAGGCAGAGGTCCCTGTGAGGCTCATGGGCCAGCCTGGCCCAATCACAGCCATCCTCATCTGTCTGCCCAACCTCAGTAGAGGGACCCTGCCCCTGGGTTTGTACCCCAGGGACTGTGTTCATCACACTTCCAACTGCTCTGCTCTGCCGGGCCGCCAGCCTCAGCAACTTCTCAGCAGGGAAGACCTGGGAGGCTGAGTATCAGAGTGTGAATCCTAACCACATCCCCTGCTCAGCTGTGTGCCCTTTGAAAAGCTACTTCTCTGAGCCTCAGCCTTCTCATCTATGAAATGCAGTACATCCTGCAGGGAAAGTAAGCCACGGCCAGCAAAGAGCTCACACAAAGCACACCGGGAGTCCTCAGTCACTGTCAGCCACCCCCGCTAATGTCATCACCATTGTCATCTGAAGGGGGATTTCAGGACCCGAAGGCCGCTGGAAGCAAACAACTGTCTTGCTGCAGTGGCTCATGGATCCACAGGTGTCACTGAATGTCCCTCACCTTTCACAGGGACACTGGGTGATATCACCATCACTGAGATATATAGAGGTCCCCCCTAAAGCCCAGCACATCAGCACACTATTATCCCCTTCTCATCCCCAGAGAGTCACCTTCTCCACTTGGAGACAAAAGACAGGGTCTGCCTCCTTAGGGTGTTTGGGGCCGGAAGTGTCCTTAGAGCCCCGTGTTGGGCCTGGACCACCGAGTGGGGCCTTGGGGGAAAAGTGCTCCAGCTTAGGGCCCTAAAGGGACTGGGCTGGGCTGGTGAGAAGAGACTTAATGGATTAGTTTCTCAGATGAGGAGGCCTTCGGTGAGGTGATTCAGTTGGCCTCAGTGAGGGAGAGCGTGACTCAGAAGCTGACATCAAGTAAGCCGGTGAGTCACTGAGACACATGGATCCCATTGTCCCCAGCCCAGCCTCTGGGCTCAACATCACTCAGTGGGGCCATGGTGACAGGCAAGGTCTCCCTCCCAGCACGATGCAGTTCTAGGTCATGTCTATGGGAGTCCACAAAATCACCAGGTTAGCATCTGGCCCTTACAAGTGGCAGCCTCCCCACAGCTGCTGGGTTGGGCCCATAATCAGATGTAGCTCCGAATGAAATTAATCCTGAGTTTGATGGATGACCCACAGAGAGGAGGCCTTTGTGCAGCCAGTGCCCAGATGCTCGCTGCCCTTGGGAGCCCATGTAACACAGCATAACCTTGGCAGCCAGTTCAGTGGAGGGTTACAACCCCTGAATCCTAGTCCCAACACCTTGGGTAGGACGGGTGGTTTGGAACAACGAGGGGTCGGCTGGCTAGATGCCAGCCCAGGCATCAGGGATTGGCACTTCGAAAGCCCTAAGTGCCCATGGCCGTGGGGCCAGCCCACTGAAGAGACCTACCATTCTCCATGTGATTCCTCTCGATGAAGTTACGGCTCAGGTCTGCCTTGCACATCTTCTCAACATGGCGCATGCACACATTGAGCAGGTCATCCTTGAAGTTGCCAAGCGACTGTCCCAGGCCCTCCCCTTCCAGCAGAACATGGTAGGTAGGCAGAGGTGGGGGGAGGGAGTAATTGCTCATCAATGCACCAAATTCCTACCAAGGAAGGAAAGAACCCATTAATTTCCTAGGTCTTTAGTAGCCGAGGGAACACTTCTCTGCAGGGAGCTCTCCGTCCAGCTGGAAGGCTCAACACTGGGAGCCTTGTGGGTCCTAGACACAGCTCAGCTATGAACTAGCCCCACTTGTCCTCTTACATTTCTCCTTCTGTAAAATGAAAGGGTTTGGCGCAACTCCACTAGATGCTAACATCCCTGATGGTGTTAATAGTCATATATGTGACTCCATGGTTCCTACCTCTTCAACTGGACACATCAGTCTAGCTCATAGGGGTTTCTGAGAGTGACACAAGCTGGGACGTCTTGGGGAGTGAAAGCACTAAGGAGGTGCAAGGTATTTCTAGAATGTTCTGGGTCAGTCACAGTGCTACTCCACCTTTACACACTACACTCAAAGCCTGCCTCTCACCTCCCCTCCCCCTTACCTGGAGAGTCCCTCCTCTTTCTGAAACCTTTATGGGCCTTCAAGACCCAGTTCAAATTCCACCTCTTCCACACAGCTGTGTCCGATTACTCTAGCATACTTGCCCTTCCAGAGCTTCCATAGGAACTTATCTCCTGAACCACATGCTTTATCATTTAATTACATACTCTTCTATATTGCACTCTAATTGTACATGTCTTATCTTCTCAGCCAGATTGCAGCTCCTCAGGGGCAAAAACCATGTCTTATACTTCTCTATTCTCCACAGCACCTACCAGAGTCCTGGAGCATGCATCAGTGCCCCCAAACACTCCAGCAGCTGGAAGGATGAGTGAATGAACAGACAGACAGGTAAGGTCAAGGATCACACCTAGGCAGCCCTTCCACGCCACACCTCATACCCAAAGCAGACCTCACTAATCAATCCCACAACTCTTCCCTACTGAGCCTGGAGCACTGTTAGTACATATCAACTGAAGCAGGTACAAGGTCATATTTGTGTGCCTTCTTTAGAGTAGGGATGTAAATGGCTTAGATGGAAAAATTAAATGGGCAGATGGAATGGAGCTTGGAAAGATGGATGGATGGATGGATGGATGGATGATGGATAGATGATGGATAGATG
>ML103318.1:36331-88972 GCA_003697995.1 Taxidea taxus jeffersonii
GATGGATGGATGATGGATGGATGGATGGATAGATGATGGATGGATGGATGGATGGATGGATGGAGGTTCTGGGACAGTGACTGTAAGGATTGAGGGGTCAAATGGTGGAGGAGTTGCTTTGTACCTGCAGAAAGAGCACTGAGTCACTGATGGTTTGCATTTGCTCCCTGGTCTGCTTGTCCTCATGCAGCACCTTGGCTCTCTCGTCCAGAGCATCCATGATCACCTTCACCTGGCCCACAGCATCCTGCTCCCGCTGCTCCAGTGCAGCCCTCACTTCCTCCTTTTGCTTCTCCAGGTCCCGCACCAGGTCCTGGAAGTTTTGTTCCAGGATAGCCTTCTCACTGGTGGTGAAGCTCTGGGTCCAGAGTGAGAGGAGAGAGGAAGGAGGGTTTCAGGAATTTTAAAAACCTCCCAAGTGGGGTCTATCTTTAGGTTCCCAGCCCAGAGTTCCATTGCCCCAACCCAGCAGGTCTATTTGACTAAGGATCTCGTTTAAAGGCATCTTTGAGGGATGCCGTCTATGGACAGAGATGGCCAGGTTCATTCACAGGCCACTCTTCTTTACCTGTGACTCCTTCCAGGGGTGGGTTGACTTGGCCATCATTCCAACTTTGGGCAACTCCATGGACCCAGAAGACCCCCCATGAGTCAGATGGTGCTCAGTAAACCTTGACTAGCACTAAACAGCATTCAGAAAGTGAACGGACGGGCTGTTGAGGGAGCCAGGGTCGAGAGTCAGCGATCTCAGATTGTGGTCTGCAATTACTCAAACCACGGCAGACACACAGGCAGCCATCTTGGCCCCAGCGAAAGGACAACATCACGCCCTTGGTGGCTGGGTGGTCTGGTGGGCAGAGTAGACAACAGAGCACACTGGAGGACACACTGGAGGACAGGTCGATCCAGGGTCTTTATCTGCTGGAAGGGAGCCTTAGCGGGTGGTGATATCACACGTGAATGCCCAGCCTGGACTTAGAAGGGGAATTGGTGGGGATGCCAGAGGGGTGGGAGAACCCAGAAGAAGTAAGTGTGGGGCATAAATGGGGGGCCTGGAGCAGCGGAGAACACCTGTCTCCTCCCAGGTAGGACAGGCGGGGTGAGCATACGGCAAGGCCAAGGCCAGGGGCGGCTCACCTTGATGCGGTCCTTCTCCTTCTGCCACTTCTCAGCTTCATCTTCAATCTCGATGATCTTGAGCTGTAGCTGTTCCTTTTGTAATGACAGCTCTGTCTGCAGGGAAGGAGGCAGGGTTGGAGAAGTTCAGGGGAAGAGGTGGGAGAGCAACAGAGAATCAGGGAGTGGGCCCATTCAGGGAGCCAGCCTGGGGAGGGCTCACTCCTCGGCCCTTCAACCTGTCCTCGGCAAACAGTAGTCCCAGGGACCTCAGATAGGCCGGGCCCCGTGCCTGTCACCAGGGTTCTGGCAACAAATCAAACACTGTGTCACTGTAAACTCGGGCCTCTGGGACTAGGCCATCCCAGCCAGGTCTTTATAAGGACTAAAGCTTTTGCCAGGTCCCTCCACCCAAAGTGAGCAGGACAGTTAGTTCAATTATGGGGTTCCCAGTCCTCTCAATGGACCTGAGGCCACTAGGGGCAGGGAAGGAAGCTCCTACCTCCTTCAAGCTTTGGGGAGAAAAGGGACCCAGCCCAGCTCAGCACAGCCCAGCCCAGGGAGTGTCCCATGGCAGTGATAGTGTGCAGTGTTTCTATGCCATGACGTGGGGCCTGTGTTGCAAGCCGGAACCCAGGCTGCAACCAGCAGGGACTCCGTCTGGACAGGCACAGCTATAAACCTGTTTATAGGAAAGGGAGTGCAGTCCACAGTTTGGGCAAGATGAGGACTTCTGTTCGGGGTCCCTGGGGGAAGGGGTCTGGCGGTGGGTGAAGCAGTGAAAGGAAGATGAGAGAAGACAGTTTCCAGGGATCTCCGCTCAGGGGAGGATGAAGGCTGCTGGGGTCTGGGGGTGGGGGTGCAAAGAGAACCGATGAGGGGTGCATTGGGAAATGAGCTCTAATGGATACGGAAAGTATGGATAATATTTTCCTTTCGTTGGGGAAATGCCTTCTCTGGAAAGCAGCTACAACAGAGACAAAGGGGAGGCATGAAGCTAAAGCCAAGCTGATTCAGCCAAGCCAAGAGGCACCTTTTTGTTCTGCTGGGGCCTCTGCCATGGATTTCAAAGCCTCTTCCAGCTTAGAAAGACTGGTGGGTGATCTCCACCCCGTAAGGCCTTAGGGCACTCACAGTCTCCCCACTACTCTGGGTTTTGAGCAGAGTTCCACACCTTTCTCCAGCTATATCTTTGAGGAACCCACAAGAAAAGTCAAGATGAGGAAGCCACAAACCACTAGGAATGGGAACTCTGTTGGCAAGGAGTTCTGCTCAGGGTACAGATGGGTTGCACCTCTGGAGGGCTCTATCAGGCTGATGGGGTGCTGACTGGGGTCCCTCCCCAGACACCAGGGAAGTGGATTGGGAGTGGAGAGAGCTTCCCTGGCTTTCTTGGAAGGGGTGCCCAGAGGATCAGGAAGCTGGTGGGGAAGATAGGGAAGGCCCAGGCCAAGAAATGTAGAGGTCCCAGAGAGCCCCTGATCCCACCCCACACCCCTTCTCTGCCCACAGTCCTGGGCTCTCCTGGCAAGAACACTCCAGGTTCTCAGGAAGCATCTGGCCCACCAGCAATGGGCTGCAAATCTGGCAACATGGAAAAATGCCATCACCAGAGATGGAAAATGACTATCAGGAGGAAAGGAGTGAAAGGAGATAAGGATGGGATTTAGCTTGGTTTCTGGAAAAAAGCTGGGGAGAAGTCAGGTGCCGATAGACACAGTGCTGGGAGGGTGGAGAGCAGAGGACAGAGAACCCAAGACACAGCGGGTGGTAGATCCTGTGGCCTAGAAGGATCTGAGCCATAAGGAAGAAACAAACAGCTGGACAATGGGTCTGTGCCAGGCACCTTGCCCATCCCAGGAGCACTCCCAAGCGAGGTCGAGGGGGACAGTCGGAAGCCATCCCACTGCAGCTGACCCCTCCTGACCTGGTTGGAGTAGGGACATTGGCTCCTGGGTTTCTCGCCCCTACCTCAGCACCCGCAGAATAAGGCCTAATGGAGAGGAAAGCAGAGAACAAAAGCACATTCACTCCCACCCCCCAGGGCCTGCCCAGGGGGGAAAGGGCAGCCCTCCCATGAATGAGCATGGGGGATCCTGGAGGGAGCCCATCCAGAGCTTGGGCCAAACATCTGAATGCAGTTACCACAATTTCCAAGCAGGTGGTCTCTGCAAGTGACTTGACTTCTCTGGGCCTCGGGGCTCTATCTTTCATGGACATAGTAAGAGGACTGCCCCCCACCCCCCAACAAGGCCATGGGATGAGCTGGGAACCGGGAACTGAAGCTCTCAGAAAGTACCCAGCACAGAGAGAGCCCTGGCCAGCGGTCTAGCATCTCATAGTGTCGGGGACCTTCCATGGGCTAGGGGCCGTGCAGGATGCTTTCCCTCCCACCATGCTTGGAAGAGATGGTGCCTTGTGGGGCCCAAGGGAGCAAGGGGGGTGAGCAGGCAGGATCAGGGGAAGCCTCGGAGGTGTTCAGCAGTGAGGACGGCAGGTGCCGCTGTACTGGCGTCCAGGGACAGTGTGTATGCTGCCAGGATGCAGGGAGAAGTGTGGGCCCAGAGGCCTGTATCATGGGGAACTGAGGCCTGGAGGACACTGGGGAGAACAGAGCAGAGGGAAGGGCGGGGATGAGGGTCGGCTGACCTTGCCAATGGGAAAAGGTAGGAACAGAGAAGGTTAAGGCCAGCGGAGTCATGTGGAGTGAGCAGAGACGCTGGGGCACCTGCTGGGAGCCATGGGAACACATGGATGGATCGGGCCTGCAGGAGAGAAGTCTCACCCAACAAGCACCGATTTGCGGGCCAAGAGGGAGTACAAAGGAAGGGGATAAGAACAAGGAAGAGCCCAGAGCAAGGGCCCAGGAAGTCAGACCCTGGGGTGGCGGTTGGTGGGGTGGGGGTGTCCATGCTGCAGAAGAAAAGGAGGGAAGCAGGCAGCAGGGCTGGCTGAGGTGTGGCGAGGAGGGCCAGAGGTGTTGGCCAGTGACCCAGGAGGGAGGAGGGGGAGGCCGCTGATCTGGAAGCCTGTGAGGGCAGGGTCAAAAGCGGAGACGCACTGTCTGCAGCAGTGGGCGGAAGACTCGGGTGGAGGAGAGAGTCGGGCACTGGGGAATTCGGACACAGGCTGGGAGGGGGCCTCGCAAGACCAGACTTGCAGGAAGGCAGGCCCTGGGGAAGGGCCTTGGATGGGAGCTCTGCGTGGCTACAACAGTCCCTTGTCCCTTGTCCCCTCTGAGATGAGGGCTCCCCTCTTTGGAGAAGGGTTTGGGGTGAGACCCCTGGGGGTGTATCTAGCATCTGTGTGGCTCCCAACAGCTCTTCCCTGTTAACAGGGCTGCACGAAGCTGGAAAAGGCAGGATGTAGGAAAGAACATAACATAGGAAGCCTCCAAGATACTGGGTTCTCCCCCAAAACCAGGAGAAGGAGGACACTAATTTATTACTGAGCACCTACTATGTGCCAACCATTTTCTTCTTTCATCTGCAAGTGGCGCTGCCCCATTTTACAGATGCAGAAACTAAGGCCTAAAAAAGATTAGGAACTTTGCCTGAGCTTTCACAGTTAGAAAGCCATTAAGGCCAAGATGTAACAACAGAACTCAGATCTCATTATGTGGTCTCTTAACCTCTAGGCTCGTCTCTGAATCTTCCACGACGTTGTCCCTCCCCTTCACTTCTGCTAACTTAAGCCTGCCTAGGCTCCCCACCCAAAAGATGGTATAGTTTGGCTATCCTGCCTCTTTCCTCCTCACCTCTCTTCCCTCCCCCCACACACACCCTCTTTCTCGCCCTCTGAGGTCCCAGCTCTCTCTCTTTCTCACTCCCTCCTCCCTTGGAATCTGACGAAAGCCCCTGATATCTGATGGGGCCTCAGCTCCCCACCCCTCCATCGCCCGTGCATACCTCCCTCCTCTCTTCCTCCCACTCCAGGTTCCTTCCCTCCACCCTGCCCAGGCCTGTCCCTAAATGCCTCCTTTGTTCCCTTCTCCCACACTCGTCTGGTTGCCTCTCACTCTGCTGCCTGGGATGGACACTGGGAAGGCCATCCGGCCTGCAAATCCGTCTGGCCATGGGGGAGCGGAGGATTCCCTGAGAGCAGACCTAGGGCACAGTGGAGCAGACAGTCCGATGGGCCTTCGGCCGCAGAAGCACCTGAACACTTACCTGGACAGGGGTTACCTGGATAGGGGTCACCTGCACGGCCTGCAGGGGAGGGGGGGATGAGGCCGTGATCCTCCTTGGGCTTGATTTAACCACATGGGCTGTTGGCTCTGCTATCTGCCAAATGAGGCAGTTAATTGCCAAATTTGTACTCTCAGACAAATGGTAATTATCTGGATAAGAATCTGGAATGCTGGAGAGATTTCCCCATTTCCACCCAGATGTCAGATAGCCCAGTACTAGTCTGCGAGACGGGGCCTCAAAGTCCCTTCTGCTTCCTCGGGTGCCGGGACAGGGACCGGACAAGACAAGGTAGACAGACTTGCACCCAGGCTGTCCTCAGGCTGGTGGTGGGCCTTTGAGAATGTCACCCCACCTTTACCAGGGCTCAATTTCCTCCTGGCGGTGTTGAACAAGATGCCTGATTCCCAACCTGGCTACTCATCACCATCGGTAAGGGAGACTTAAAAATACAGATCCCAGGCCCCAGCCCCTGAATGAGAACCTCCTGGGGAAAGGCCTAGGCAGTTGTGTCTTGATTCTCTAGGTGCTTCCAATCTGAGGATGCCCCCTTCCCCTGCCCACCACACACCCCCTAGGAGAGCCCGCCGTCCTGTGAAAACAAAGCATAAAATGGTACAGAGGAAACAGCCATCAGAAGAGTCAGAATCCAGGGGGCCTGGGTGGCTCAATGGGTTAAAGCCTCTGCCTTCTGCTCAGGTCATGATCTCAGGGTCCTGGGATCAAGCCCCACATCGGATTCTCTGCTAGGTGGGGAGCCTGCTTCCCCTCTCTGTCTCAGCCTGCCTCTCTGACTACTTGTGATCTCTGTCTGTTGAATACATAAATAAAATTTAAAAAAAAGAAAAAGAAAAGAAGAGTCAGAATCCCAGCTTGGCCACTCTGTGCTGGGATTCTGGAGAAGTCTCTTGGCGTTCAGGGCTTATGTCCTTGTCTCGAAAATAGGTGCGGTAGCCCACAGCTGTGGCGCTGTTGTCAGGAGTAACAGGTAAACAGCTGGTGCTCCGTAAAAACTGGAGTGTCTCCTGCTGCCTGCCGGTCACTTTCCTCCCCTGCCTCCTGTCTCTGAACAGCTTACAAGATAAACTGCTTCCCCTTCAGCCTCCATGGAGGTCACCCCTCTCTTCTCTCGCCCACCCTGTCCCAGAGCAAGAGCCCCCTCAGCCACCGACAGGATCCATCCTGACCCGATGCAGCAGGAAAGACTTGGGATAGACAGAAGGATGGGTCAAAAGACAGAAAGGATGGAGATGGATATAGACATCCAGCCTGGGAAATGTCCAGAAGCAGGGGAGTGGACATCGGTGGGACTCCTTCTAACATTTGGAGTGGAACCGGAACATTTTGATCTTGATCCACCAGAGGAAGGATAGTCATGCTTCCACATCAAGTGGCCTTTGCTCCAATACAGCCCCCCCACAGAGGCTACAGGCAGAGCCGAAACCCAGGAGATGAGCACCCAAGGCCCTGACTGTCATCTGCAGCCTCGTGCAACCATTTGAGATTGGTCTCTGATGACCTCACCGGGGCCTTCACCATCTGACCTGCTGAACAGGGCTCCTTGCAAAAAACTGTATGTGGGCTGATGTTTGGGTCTGTAGGGGATGCCTCCAAAGGTGCCAGGATTGACACGCTTATTCCTTTCCATCAGTCAACCCACTAACCCTGCTCTGTGCCAATGTTCCCCATGGCTGATGTTCCAGCAGAGCCAAGCGTGGACAAACAGCTGTGCTCCAGCTCAGTCTCCTGACGGCCCTGTACCACTCCCCATCCACCCTTACACCGCTGGGGCACACACACACGTGCACGGGCACGGGCACACACATGCACACTGTTAATGTCACTCCAGTGGGTCAGACATTTTCCCCTGAAATCCCCGATAGAGCACACGTATCCTGAATCCCATCTCCTCGGTGCCCTTCCCCTCAGTTGCTTTCAAATATTGGAAGAGAATTAGGGGACTCCTTCCTCACCCTCTATGAGCTTGGACAGGTCCCTCCCTCTCCCGGGACCTCTGTCCCTGTCCGCAAAGTGAAGGAGGAGATCCAGGAGACTGCTGGGACTCCTCCACCCAGCCTGCCTTGCCACCCGCTACAATTTGAGGTTTATCGACAGCTGCTTCTGTGTAACTGGGCGGATGCTCCCCAGGCTTGTTTATGTCTCTGAGCTCTGCCTCCTGACCTACATTGTGAGCCCTCAAGGATGAGGGCTCTGTCTCAGAGTCCTATGGCAGCCCTGAGCACCAGAAGGTGAACTCCAAGTTCCCGGTGCCTCCACGGAGGGCTGCCCAAGACTCTTCCATCCTCCAGAGGCACTTGGGCTTTGGTTAGGTGATACTCTGGTTCCAGACACAAACAGACAAATAAGCATGTAAATTGCTTACAGTAGAAGTGGGCACCTGAAGCCACTGCCTTCTTGGCACCAATCTGCCTCCCTCCTCATCCCTGACATTCCCAAGAATCATGGGACTCCATGGGGGAATTTGAAGATCATCAATGTAGTCCAATACCTGGGGTTCACACATAGGAAAACCAGGACTGGGAGAATGGAAGGGACTTGTCCATGGTTGGATGGATAACTAGAGGCAAAAACCAGGCGTGGAACTCGGTCGGCTCTCCCAGAACCCAGTCGGAGGCTCTGCAGCTTTTTGGGTTACACCGGGTGAAGATGATTGCCCCCTTGGTTCTGTTCTGGTTTCCCAAGGAAGCTCCTGAAGGAGTCAGGCTTCCATGGCCCGAGCCCATCACTGTCTCCCAGCCTAATGCTTGAAGCCAGGCTGGGGTCGGGGTGCCGGGGAATCGGGAACACCTTCCAGGGCCAAACAAGACCCCTGACAAGGATCTTTGAGTCTTTTTCCATTTGTAACCCATCTCTCTGCCCAGGGGTGTGGGTGAGGGGTACAGGAAGACAGTCAACAGCCAGCTCTTGGTCAGGAAAGCTAGGTAGGGAGGGGTCCTGGGCTGCCCCATTTGGAGGGGTAGAGAGAAGCTGACGAGGAAGGCCAGTTCCCCTTCACTGAGCACCAGAAGGTTCACCCCAGTGGGGGCCACCCACGACCGCCAGCTGTGTGGCTGCTGCGGGACAGCAGGCTCAGCATCTGTAGGGCAAAGGGCAGCAACCTCAGCTGAGCCTCTGGCCCAGAACACCCTCTCTCCCTGTACAGCCTTTTCACAAGCCTCCGCACACCTCTGCTCCTCCCCAAGGAGGTCCAGAAACGATCACACAGACAGCTGTCGTGCAAATGCACTGTGTACCCCATATACAAACAGATGCACCAAAACAGCCACCCGCACATGCAACATGCACACATACATGTCCACCCCACCCACACGCAAACTGCAGCCCTCCCCAAGCAGGGTCCACCGATAGGCTCGTGCCTCTGCGACCACACACACGAAGCACACAGAGCCAGTGAAGGGGATGGAGGAGACCTTTGGGGGAAGTCAAGAGGCTGGTGGGGAAGGTGGGGGGAGGGTGGGAACAGATAAGCTGCAAGGAGCCCTTGCCCTACAAATGCAGACTCTAAAGCCTGGGGAACAAAAGAGTATTTAAGGGGCCCCCAAATTCCCCTGTCCTCACCCATGACCCCTGCCCCAGCAGTTAGTCCTGCTCAGGTGGCACAAATTCTCTCTCCCTAAAATAAAAAATAAAAAAGAAGAAGAAGTGGATTCTCTGATCTGACTTGAACTCATCCTCTGACCTTGGTCGAGCCCCCAGTCATTCCTGAGCTTCCGTTTGCTCATGTAGGCAATGCCCCTGTCTCCTGAGCTTTAGGGAAACTGCCTCTGACCCCCAGCCTGCCGACAGATGGATTCAGAAGGAGCCAGGGACAGTGGAGACTCGAGGCTGAAAGCCCCGAGGAGAGCAGATGCCCCGCACATTACCTCCTTCTCCGCCTTGGCCTCTTCCACAGTCACGGTGCTGTGATTCTTGTGCTCCTGGAACATGCAGAGGTAACAGATGCAAGTCTGCTCCGTCTGGCAGAAGAGCTCCATGGTCTTGCCATGCACAGGGCACTTGCGAGCCTCGAAGTCCCGGATGGGCTCGAGCAGCTGGTGGTCGCGGAAGGCAGCACCCTCCAGGTGGGGCTTGAGGTGCAACTCGCAGAAGGAGGCCTGGCACACCAGGCAGGACTTGACGGCCTTCTGCTTGTTGCCGATGCAGGAGTCACACAGGACCTCCTCGGAGCCAGACTTGGAGCGCAGGAGGAGGCCGCCATCGGCCCGGGGGTAGCTGTTCCGCCGGGCCTCCCCGGGCTCCACGATGGACACCGTGGGCTTTCGGGGTTCCGAGAAGATGGACTTGCGCAGCTCCCCCTTCTCGGCAAAGGAAAGGGGCGGCTTCCGGCCAGCCCCCAGCTGGAGCCCAGCGTACGGGGACCTCTTGCCATCCCCAGAGTCCATGCTGAAGTAGCTGGAGCCCTTGTCGTCCACAGACTCCACAAACTGGATGATGGGCCGCCGCCACTCGTTCCCCGAGAACAGGGAGCTCTTGCCCTCCCCTGGCTTCGGGGCGCCGCCCAGGCTCTTGCCCTCGGCCGCCTCCCCGCCGTGCCCGTTGGTGGTCTTGCCATCTTGGCCTTCAGCCTTGGCCCCATTCTCCAGGGTGCCGTTGGGGCCTGGGGGACTGCGGGCATCCCGGGCTTCTGGGCTGGCCCCATTGCTTCTGGAGGCATCCGAGGCTTCCATGGCCGGTCACTCGGCGGGCGTGTGTTGGGACTTGGTGGGGCTGCAGGTGGATGAGCTCTCGGACTGGCGTCTCCGCAGGGAGTGGGCCAGGTAGCCCGAGCCCAGGGACACACCTATAGGGAGCAGGGGGAGGAGGTGGAGGCGGGGGAGGAGGAGGAGGGGCAGCAGGCCCAAGCCTGACGCAAGGGTAGAACCCCAGGCGGCTCCCAGAGCCAGAGGAGGACGAATTATGCAGGCCACGCCCTGCACATTCATACCGAACCTGATTTCTAAAGGACGTGGGGTTTTTTTCTCCCCTGGTTTAATTATTTTCCACAGCTCAGCAGCCAGTCGGCCTCCTTCTTTCTGACGCACCTTCTCCTGAGGAAGTGGGGGACCTCTCCCCCCCCCCGGGGGGGGCAGGCTTTGCTGAGCTAAAGGAGCCTGGGCGAAGGGTGAGGTGTCTGCGGAGGCCTACAGGACAGAGGGCCATTAATTGGGTCACACAAGCCAAATGGCCTTATGATTGGCAGGCCCGGATTTCAGAGGAGAGATTTCCCACCCTGGGCCAGTAACAAGAAAGGGGGGGTCTGGTTGGCTTTGGACTGGAGGATGGGCAGTGCCCAACTTCCAGGCATTGTCCTAGGTCTGTCACCTGCAGGGGCTCCTTTCACCCCCCCAAACCTGTTCAATTATCCTATTTCATAAACGAGAAGGCTGAAGCTCTACGAAGCTCCCTCCCTGGCCTCAGTCAAGTGGTTGGGCAGAGATTTGAACCCAAGACCTTTGAGCTGCCAAAGTCCCTTCTTCAGCTAGGGCGTCATGGAGTCTCCCGAATGTTAAGGACTTCTAGAAGCCATGTCTGGCCCAGTGGCCATGATGAGATGCATGTGGCCCTTAGGTCATTTTTTTTTAATTGAAATTTTTTTTCATATTTTTAATAGTTTTTTTACTATGTTTTTTTATTCTAATTCCAGTTAATTAACGTCCAGTGATATTCATTTCAGGTGTCGAATTTAGTGATTCAGTGCCTCTGTACAACACCTTGTGCTCCTCACTACAAGTACCCTCCTTCCCCCACCCCCTCCTTCCCCCCTTCCCTCCTCCAACGCCTGTTTTTTTGGGAAGCGGCAGTTCTCTCAAGTTCAGTCTGTTTCTTGGTTTGCCTCTCTCTCTCTCTTTTTTTATTTATCCTTTGCTGGTATGTTTTGTTTCCTAAATTCCACACAGGAGTGAAATCATATGGTATCTGTCTGCCCTTCTGTTACTGCCTTCTGAGCAGGTCAGAACCTGTTTGGACCGAAAGGACAGAGCAACAGTAATGAGGGGAATGCAGGCAGCGGCAGGCCAGGTGGCTGAGGCCCCAGGGCCCAAACACTTCCCTCTCTTCTGTCTCTGCAGCAGTTTTGCTGTGTGACTCAGGAGAAAATCTGCCTGCCCTCTCTGGGCCAGGCCACAGGCGACACCCTCCCACAAGCCACCAGTGAAGTGTAGCACTCTGATCACCTCCGAGGCCAGCTGTTGGACTTTGACAATCATATACATACAGACCTCAGGGAGCAAAGTGGGAAAAGCCACTCCTGCCGCTTTCACCCTCTGGCCACCGCAGGGACACTGAACCCTCAGCTCTTGCCAAGACAGGCCACCTCATAGCCTCTGGCTTCAACCCACTACCATGGTCCTGGGGAGCCAACACCCCCATTGAGGAAAGGGCTGGATGGAGGGCCCAGCTGGGGTGGCAGGCTCTGGGCTGTGTGGAGGGAAGTTTCCCTTCCTCCCCTACCATCCGGGTCAAGTTCTGGGATCCCTGCCCCTTTGGCTCACTAGGCTGAACTTGCTAATCCTTAGTGATAACAGCCCCTGGGAGCAGGAGCAGAGACAAGCTTTTCACAGAGCAGCCAGAGTTTTAAGAAGAGGTGCCACGGGGTGCAGTAGGCAGAGTGAGCTGGCTTCACGGTGGGGGTGTCCCCAGATCCCATTGAGCCCCCCCTTATTTGTACACACTGGCAAGTTGGCTAGGAACTTGTGGGGCCTTCTGGAGGGGGAGAATCCTTTCTCTAAAACTCAGGCCCAATTCCCGTAGGCTCTTGCTTGAGGTGTGGAGGGAGGGGGAGAGCAAGAGAGAGATACTGGTCTGTTAGGTCGGGAGATGCCCCTCCCTCTTCCCCTGATAGTGTCTCCCTTACCCGCCTCCACCCCGGTCCTATGAGAACAGCCTAGGAAAAGGAAGGGAGGGTGGGGTACTTGGGTGGCTCAGTCTGTTAAGAGTCTGCTTTCAGCTCAGGTCACGATTTCAGGGTCCTGGGATCGATCCCCGAATCAGGTTCCCTGCTCAGTGTGGAGCCTGCTTCTCCCTCTCCCTGTACCTTGCTTGTGCTCGCTCTCATTATCTCTCTCAAATAAATAAAAGGAATCTCCAGAAAGAAAGAAAACAGAAGGAAAAAAAAAAAAGGAAAGGAAAGAAAAGAGAAGAGCAGGGATGGCATGAAAGAGCAGAAGAGAAACTCCAGAGGGTCCTGGTTCTGGATCCACAGCGACGCTGGCTGAGCCTGAGATCCTGCTCTAGGGGGATCTCTGCTATTCCTTAGAATTCATGCACCTGTCTTCCAGAAGTCTGGGCAAAGATTTTGAGCCTTGGGAACAGGCCAACACAGAGTAGATGCTCAGAAAACATTTGTGGATAGATGGATGGATGGATGAATGATGGGTGGGGGGGTGGGAGGGATGAGTAGGCAGTTGGCCTATTGGATACGATAATGGAAAAGAAAAGGGAAGAAGGAAGTTGGGTGGGAAGGAGGGAGGGAAGAGAAGAGAAGGGAAGAGAAAGGAAGGAGGTAAGTAGGTAGTAGGTAGGTGAGGCTACTGACAAATTTTAGCCCTGGCTCATCCAGGGTGAAAAAGCACCGGTTTGTAGCATTTGCCCATTTCTCCCACCCTGGCCATTTCCAAGCTTCCACCACGAGGAGTTCTGGAAACAGAGCCACACTATGGGCTCCCAAGCCAGTGTGAGTGGGCTCCCGCCCATCACGGAGCTCGGGTGGCTGACTGAGGGAGATAAACAGACCGCAGGAGGGAAGTCGGAAAGACAGATGCCCTACAACGCCGCTGCTCGATTGTCCTGAGGGAGGAAGACAGGTCCGAGGGATTTCAAGGAGATGGAAGCCAAAGCTGATTTATCTCTTCCACGAGGCTTTCCCTCTGGCACAGGTCCCCAGCGATGTCTCCCAGCTCAGAGCTCTGTCCTGCTAGAGGCATTAGGCTGACCACACAATGCCGTCAGTGATTCACTCGTTCACACAGATTTCCTGAGCCTCCTTCCACGTGGCAGGTGCTAAACAGGGACCGATCCCACAGGCATGAATGAGTCCCAGGCCTCGCCGTCGGGACGCTTATAGTCCGTCCGGTGGGAAAACAGACCAGTGAGTCAGTCATTTGAATTTGGCGTGAACAGAGGATGAGAGACCTCTTGTGTGTGAATGGTTCGGGCTGCCCAGAGGAGAGAAGTCCAGGACAGGCTGACAGAGGCCAGTCCCTCCCAGTAGGCTGAGCAGGGCTCCCTTCCGGTGCCCGGGGACCCCCTACCCACCAGTCGGAGGCAGTATCTGACTTGGCCCAGCAGATACTTACTGGCTCAATCTGCAGTCAAGGCTGGCAGACCGGCTTTTGGATCCTCCAGAGCCTGGGGGTGGGGAGGAGGAGGGAGCCCAGACCCTTCCCTTCTGTGCGCGACTGCTCCCTGCACATGTCTGCTGGATGGTATAGTCTTCTGGGGGTCTCTGGAATCCAGGGGCTGTAAAGACCTCAGGGGAAGCAACCAAAGAAATAACGTCCTGCCCAGGCTCCCTGGAGCCCTCACACTATACCCCAAGCCCATCAGCCCGGGGGGCTGAACCCGAGAGGCAAGGACGTCCACCTGCCAGAGTAGTCAGGTCTGGAATGGGCACTGAGGACCATCCATGGGAAGTGATCACCCACCCCCAGGCCAGGCTCCTCCAGACTCCAGCTCTGCCCTTTGTGCCCATCCACGGACCTAAGGACACTCAATCCTACCGACCCGGGGCCCACCCCTCTGCAACTCCAAACCCAAAAAACACATTCCTAGTACCCTGCCAAGCCTCTGTGTCATGTGCAGACTGGCAAAGAACCCCCCAGAGGCTGACGATCCACCGCTGTGACTTGGGAGAGGGGGCTGGCAGCAAAGGAACGTTTTCGTTTCTAAAGGCCTTGAAAGAAGGGGATCCCATGAGCCCCTCGGTCCCTCATCTCCCATCTTATCCTGTTCACCCTCCACCCTCACCTAAAGCCCTCTAGCTGCAATGCTTCTCCCTACACGAGACGCAGCTGGAATTTGGCTGTGAGCCCCTACCCTCGCTGGAAGGTGTGGCCTCCAGAAATGTGTCCTGATGGAGCTGGGGTCAAGTCGGCCTCCTCAGATGAGGCAGGCCCAGCCACCCCCCATGGAGTCCCTTTCTCCCACGCCCACCTACCAGGCAACCCCAAGCTTCTTCCCAGGCTTCTTTCATGAGGCATCTCAAAGCTGTTCCCCTCCTAGAAGCCTCCCCTGATTCAGCAGGTGCCGTGGCCTCACCCACCCACAGCTGTCGCCAGGTAGTACCTCACTCCATCACCAATCACCTTCAGATGAAAGAAGGAACCCCTTAAAAGGAGGAAACTCCTCTGGCTTCCTTGGGATCCCAGGGTTGGGCGTGAGCCACTGCCTCTGAACAAAACTGTATCTAGAAACATCCTCTGAAGGACTCGCCAGGGAAGAGACCTCACCACCCCCTTCAGCCATCCAGGGCATGCTGGGGGACTGTTTGCTGCTGGAAGTTCTTCTTGGAGTCTAACTTAAATATTCTATAAGGAAGGCTGTTAGTGATGAGGAACAGACCTTCCGGCACAGCGAAGGACAAGATAAGGGGCAACTGCATCCAGGAGGGGATGGATCTAGTCCAGTCTGAGTGCTTCTCTGGTTCTTTTGACTTCCTGGCATCTCTGTCCTAGAGGACTTCTAGTTGCAAAGAGCAGCAAGAAGGCTGTGGTGGTTCAAAACTTTATAGCAGTAAGAAAACTTCAGAGGCCTCACTTTCTCATTTCTGCTATCCTCATAGTGTGGAGTTTATCCTGAAATCGAAGGGTAGACAGTATATTAAGAAGAATTCTCATGGGGCGCCTGGGTGGCTCAGTGGGTTAAGCCTCTGTCTTTGGCTTGGGTCATGGTCTCAGGGTCCTGGGATAGAGCCCCAAATCGGGCTCTCTGCTCAGCAGGGAGCCTGCTTCCCCTCTCTCTCTGCCTGCTTCTCTGCCTACTTGTGATCTCTCTCTCTCTCTCTCTGTCAAATAAATAAATAAATAAAATCTTTAAAAAAAAAGAAGAATTCTCTAGACTGGGTGGTACTATTCCCGCTTTCAACCTCTCTCCTTAGAACTTTAAAAACAGGACTGACTTCTACCTGCGTACATGGTTCCAGGCCTCCACCTGTGGGGGAGGGAAATGGAAGGGGAAGGAACAGGTCCCAGCCTGGGGTGCAGAAGAAATGAGCCACTGTCCTCGCCTTCAAGGGCTCTTGGCCTACTGAGTCTTTGGGATGCAAGCAACAGCCTTCTTACCCTTCTTCCTACTCCAAGGGCCCTTCCTTTGCTCTTTCCAGGCCTTTTGCCCCCTGAAAAGACTCTGGGTCTTAACTGTAGCTCTCAAGTTAGCAGAAGCAAGGAGGGGCCTCGCCAGGGGCAGGTGGTCAGGCCTGGATCTGGTGACATAACCTTGACCGAGGATCCCTTCAGAATGAGGAGGTCCACAGAGGGATCCACCATCCCCATGTCCCCTGGCTTGGCATCTACCCAACACTTGCCCAGATTCTGGAAAAGGCCCATTGGATCAGGCCGACTTCTCCCCGCGGCTCCCCATCGACACCCATAAAGGAGGGTGTGACCATTAGCTTTATGTGTCAGCCCGGCAGAGCTCTAATACCCAGTTATTTAATCAAACACTAATCCAGGTGTTGCTGTGAAGGGATTTTGTCGACGTGGTTAATTCCTATAGTCAGTTGACTTTAAGTGAAGATTATCCTCTATAAAGTGGTTGGGCCTCATTGTATCAGTTGACAGGCTTTAAGAGTCAAAACTGAGGTTTCCTGGGAGAAAAGAAATTCTGCCTCAAAACCGTATCAGCAGCTCTGACCTGCCTTTCCAACCTGCCAGCCAGCCCTCTGGATTTCGGACTTAACTAGTTTCCACAATTAAATGAGCCAATTCCTTGAATGAATCTCTTTATATAAATATATTATCCTGTAGGTTCTGTTTCTCTATGAAATCCCGGCTGAGTCCTGCCATAGCCCGGCTCTGGTCTCCTGGGGGCTTCGAGCAGCTTCTCATGAAAAGGGCCTCTCCATCAGGGCCTGAGGGCGTCGGCTGTCTGGGGGTGCAGCTGGGTTGGGGTGAGAGTAGCATGTGGGATAAGGGGGGCAGGGTTTGGGTGGAGATTCTCTTGGTGTGTGAATTTGGGCAAGTTACTTAATCTCTCAATTTCCTGGCCTACAAAATGAGGCCAATCACAGCTCCTTGGCAGGACTACTGAGCGATTAAGGAGGTAAGAGTTATGAAAATGCCCAGATGAGGCACAGCTCACAAGAACGGCTCGACAAGTTTCTGTTTAAGGAAACATAAGCAGGGAGGGCTTTCCTCTGCTGGAGGAGGAATGGGGGGGTAGCTGTCTAGGGGACCCTGGGCTTCCTTCCCCTCTCCCCCCAGCCTGGATGGGGTGGGGTCTTTAGCCCTCTGTGCCTGGCTCTGCCCCGTGCATCTCCCAGGTACCTTCCAGCTCCGAAATTCTATGATTATAGGGTTGCATCCCACAGAGATGGGCAGTGAAAATAATTAAAGACTTGGAAAACACAACCGGAGAGGAAAGGGTGAAGGCGCTGGGATTATTTAGCCTGGAGATTGGTGGCTTAATAACACCCTTCTTAACCAGGGAGGGTTATTTGGATGTGGGCGCTGGCTGGCCAGCTTCTCTCCCCTTCTCCAGAGGGCAAACAAGAGGGACCAGACGCACAGCACAGCTAAAAAGACTGCAGCTGGACAGCGGGGTGTCTGTCTCCCCTATGCTAACATCTACTTTTTTAGAAGTTGGTGGGGGGTTGCTGGGAGGGTAATTTGCATTGTGGTTAACCTTGTGGTTGACCATGGATTGGGTGACCTCTGGGTTTCCTCCCTGGTGTTTGATTTCTGGAAACTAATTTCCCCAGAATTATGAAAGCTAGAAGGAAAAGAAAAACCTGAGAATAGACTGAAAGGCGTGGTGAGGCCGGCCCAGAGGTTAGGAGGGGGTCAATCAGTTCAAGCCCCACAGAGCAGGGACGGTGATCAAAAGAAGTCTGTGCCCTGAGCTGCTCCCAAGACCTCAGAAGGCACCTGCTTCCCCATCCCCCTCCCACGCACATTCATCCCAAACCTGCCCAGGTTCCGGCAGTGCTAACATCTCAGAAATACATTAAGGAAGATAAAATGGCACTTTTCATCCCGAGGTTATAGGAGGTAGCTCTCTCTTCCAAGGAGCATGCAGACATGTCCAGTCCCCTCCCAGACCCCTGAGCTTCTTCCCGATCTCCAATATCAGTGACAATACCAGCAACTATTTCTAACTGAGGGCAGACTCTCTGCCCCACACATTACACAATTATCCCTAATTTCACAACTCTCCCTGGTATATGGTACATGGTGCAGCTAAGGACACAAAAACAGAGGCCCAGAGAGGTGAAGCAATTTGCCAACAGTCACGCAGCAGAGCTGGGACTCAGTCCTGTGCCATCCATCCATGCCACCCCAAACTTTCCTACTAACCAGTGAGATAGCATTGTCCCCATCTTACCAAAAAGGAAATTAAGACTGAGAACTGGTCATGAAGAAACCCTAGCTGCCAAACCTGAACACTTCCCCCCAAAAACCTGAGGATGATGGAGGGCACTTCCCCCAGTCTGCAGGGTCTCTCATCCCCACAGAGGGAGGCAAACAATCCCTCTAAAAACCCCCCAGTGGATGGCAGACAAAGGTCACTCACCTGTCCATTGAAAAGAGTAGTATTAATAAATAGTATTCCTATCATTGTTTATTAAACATTTACTATGTAGCAGGCACTGTGTTCAGCCCTGAACGTGGATTAGCTCACCCAGTGCTCCCATAATCTCACAACGTGGGGACTTTCATTCTCTCTGTGTTCCAGAGGAGGAAACTGAGACACAGAGAGGTTAAGTCACTTGCCAAAGGTCACAAGGTTAATAAGTAACAGAAGTGGGTTTTGAACTCTGCAGAATACTGATTTTAGAGTCGCACAGCTCCCTCTGTGGTGTCCAAAAATGCCTTCCGTATCTCCCATGTTTTTTCAGTCTCTATTCCACTCCCTGGCTACACCTGCCACCTTCCTGGCTCAGGGATGGGGGAGGCCCCTCCCCAGGAGGAGGCTGTGAGGTCAGATGGGCCCTCCTGGCCCTGGCAAGGTCTGGCTTCCCGGGGATGGCTTCACCTGTGGGCATGACTGAGCCCACAACTGGAACCAGAGCCAGACCCCCTCCCACAGCACAGTCAGACCCATAGCTAGAGCCCCAACCAGAACCAGACCCAGAGCCAGAGCCAGAGCCAGGGCACTCCCCAAAAGGCAAGGGGGGCAGAGGAGGCCGCCCGACCCCCCAAGAGGCGGAGGCGTAAGTCACAGGGAAGATGAGGTCAGCTCCACCTGAGTCACAGCCCAGCCCGAGGGCTGTCTGGAGGGAGCGCCGGTGGGAGGAGGATGGAGAACAAACCGGGGAGCACCCCCTCAGCACCATCCCACTCCAGTGCTGTGCTGTTCCAGGGGAGTCGGCCCACCTAGAAGTCCTCCCAATCCGGGCAGCAGCACCAGTGCACAGGGGAAGGGGGTACACAGGGCAGGCTGGCTATGGCTGCTCCCACAGGGGAGCAGTCCTCCTCTCCTTGCCAGGCCCACCCTTCACACTCAAAGTCTAACCAGACAGAAGTTTCCAGAAGGCCCTGCCACTGAGGACTCACCCTGGGGCTGTTTCACCTGCTGCTGCTTTGCCACTCCACCCACTCTGGGCCAAGTCTATGGCCAAAGGTGTCTAAGTCAGTGCTCGGTACGCAGTGGGTGCTCAGTTAATTCCTGTTGAGTTAATGGATGGTTAGAACAGAAGAAAAGAGAGAGCCGACTGTAGGCATCTTATGTCCTGCCCTAAAGCGCAAGGGTTCCAGAGCCGTGCCAGGCACTCAGCTGGTCGGGGGCAGGAAAAATCGGGGAACAACGCTGACCACAAACATAAGGTAGTTACCCCAGTGGGAGACAGGGTTGGGTGGGGTGGCTCCAGGAAGGAGGTGGACTGGGGCGCAGGGCTGGGAACCTGGCTCGAATTCCCCTCAAATCTGACAGTTTTCAGGGAGGCTAGATGAGGAGACATGTCTGGGCAAAGGCAGCCTCTCCGCCCTGTTACAGACTGCCAGATCACAGAGGGCAGTGTGCAGCAAGGGCGGCCTGCCTCTTCCCAGGCTAGGCGGGGGTGGGGGGAGGGTGGGGTGGGTGACCGGGCTGTGGAGGCAAGAGAGGAGAAAGTGGCAGCGTGTTCCATAATCTCCCCAAAGCAGGGCACTTGTCCGCATCAGGACAACGCCCTGACCCAGACCGCAGCCAACGGGAGCCAGGGGCTGACAAAGGGCAGTGGGGTGGTGGGGGTTAGCCAGGCAGGTGAGAAAGGGAAACGGAGGAAGGAGAGACGGAGGGCAGCAGGAAAGATGAAGCAGAACAGGAATGCAGCAGAGACCAAGAACCCCAGTGGGGAAATGAGAGGGAGAGGGGGGCAGATCAATGGGAGAAAGCTCAGGAATACTCTTCCCAGCCAACAAAACCCTTCCCCCAGTATTGTCTCCCATGAACGCACAACAGCCCCGAAGGCACAATTATCCTTTCCTTTCCTTTTATTTCACTTTTTATTATGGAAAACTTCAAAAATGCACAACGTAAACATAATAGTCTAATTGAGATCCCTAGGTACCCATCACCCCACTTCAACAGTGATCAAGCTGTGCAATTCTCTGCATTTCCACTGCATTTTCACTGACTCGGTTTTTATTATTGACATTGCTACTTTTTAGAAAAATGTGCATACATTAAAATGTACAAATATTAGCTGCGAAATGTTGATAAATCTTTCATCCAAGTAACCCACATCCCTGTCATAATATGTACATTACTAACTCACTGGAAAATTCTCTCGTGTTCCTTCCTGGTCAATCCCACTACCCACCTCCAGCCCAAACGAATCTCTTTTTTTAATTATTACTATTATTTATTATTATTATTACTTAAGACCTTTATTGACAGGTGCTTGCTGTTTGTTGATTTTTTTTAATCAACTGTAAATTTTATTACAAATTAGAAATGAGGGGGTGCCTGGGTGGCTCAGTGGGTTAAAGCCACTGCCTTCCGCTCGGGTCATGATCCCAGGGTCGTGGGATCGAGCCCCGCATCGGGCTCTCTGCTCCGCGGACAGCCTGCTTCCTCCTCTCTCTCTCTGCCTCTCTGCCTACTTGTGATCTCTATCAAATAAATAAAAAAATTTTTTAAAATCTTAAAAAAAACAAATTAGAAATGAAGTTCTTAAAAAACATCTCAACTTGACCAGATATAAAATGATTTTTTTAAATATTTTATTTATTTATTTGACAGAGAGAGATCACAAGTAGGCAGAGAGACAGGCAGAGAGAAGAGGAAGCAGGCTCCCTGCTGAGCAGAGAGCCCATGCGGGGCCCGATCCCAGAACCCCGGGATCATGACCTGAGCCGAAGGCAGAGGCTCCAACCCACTGAGCCACCCAGGCGCCCCTATAAAATGATTTTTTAAAAAACCTCTAAATACGTATTGAGAAAAACCAGACTTTAAACACGTGCGCACACACACACCTACTAACTGCTAAAAAGAGGCATCTTTAGATAAACATAATAAAAACCCAAGCTGCACAGACATCGCAGATAATTCCAGTTACCTGGACAACGGGGGAAAAGCACGCAACTTGAGGTCTTCATCTCCAGCCTCGTACGTGTCTTACTGCTGGAAGTTAATGTTCGTTTCCTCTTGTTGGATGAACCCGATGATGGTATCAACCGGAGGCCAGCATTGACCCAGCCCGCCCTGCTCAGCCTCAAGAGGGATCAGACAAGCAGACAAATTCTTAAGGGTAGAATTACCCAAGAAGGATGTTGAACTTCATAAGGAACTGTTGAACTTCATAAGGAGCTGTCAGACCTTTTTCCAGAGTGCTCACACTGTTTTGCACTCCCACCAGCAATATGTGTGCATTCTAGTGGCTCCACAGCTTTGTCAATATTTGCTTGTTGTCAGGCTTTTAAAATGTAGCCATTCTAGGGGCGCACAGCTGGCTCAGTTGGAGGAACATGTGCAGAGGTTGCAATGTGCGTCCCTCTGATAATTAACGATGTCAAGCAATGGTTCGAGCGCTTATTGGTTTCTTTTCCGAAGGATCTGTTCAGGTTTGTTGTCTATTTTTAATAGAGTTGCTTGTCTTTTTATTATTGAATTATAGGAGTTCTTTATATATTCTAGCAACAAGTCCTTTATCAGATATATGTTTTCTGACTATTTTCTCCAAATCTGTGGCTTGCCTATTAATTTTCTCAATGATGTCCTCTTATCAGATTTATTAAGGCATAATTCACATAAGATTCGCTGATTTTAAGGGAACAATACAATGAGGTTTTTAAAAAATATTTTATTTATTTATTTGACAGATACAGATCACACGTAGGCAGAGAGGCAGGCAGAGAGAGACAGGGGAGGAAGCAGGCTACCTGCTGAGCAGAGAGCCCGATGCGGGCTCAATCTCAGGACCCTGGGATCATGACCTAAGCTGAAGGCAGAGGCTTTAACCCACTGAGCCACCTAGGCGCCCCAATTCAATGAGTTTTTAACAAAAGTGTGAAGTTCTGGAACCACCATAAAAAGCAAGATGTAGAACTCCAAAAAGCTCCCTTGTGTTCCTTTGTAGTGAATCCCACAACCCAGCCCCTGCAATACATCAACCTACTTTGTGACACTATAGTGCTAACTTTTCTAGAATATCGTATAAATAGAATCTTGCAGTATATAAGCATTTAATTGTGATTCTTTCATTCAGTATAATGTTTTTGAGATTCATTCATGTTGCCTATATTAGAAGTTCCTTTTTATTCATGAATAGTATGCCATTGTATGGATAATCCACAATTTATTTATCCATCACCACCTGATGGACACCTAGATATTTGCATTTGCAGCTAATATAGATAAAGTTGCTGTAAATATTTACACAAATTCCTTCGTGTGTTTATTTTTATTTCCCCTGGGGAAATACCTAGGAGTGGGTTCTTTGGGTCATATAATAAGAATATGTTTAACTTCAGGAGCCCCTGGGTGGCTCAGTTGGTTAAGCACCTGACTCTTGATCTCAGCTCAGGTCTTAATCTCAGGGTTGTGAGAGAGAAGAGTATATTTAACTTTATAAGTAACTAGCAAACTGGTTTCCAAAATGGCTATGCCATTTTGCATTCCCATAAACTAATACAACTTCCAGTTGCTCCTCATCCTGTCAACACGTGGTAGAATCAGTCTTTTTAAATCTTAACTTTCTAGCGGTAGTGTAGTGATATCTCAGTTTAATTTTAATATATGTCTGTCCAGGGATGAGTGACGTTAAATGTCTTTTCATGTGCTTATTTGTCATTTCTTTACATCTATCAATGAAATGTTTTCCTAAATCTTTTGCCCAGTTTTTAATCAGGTAGTTTATCTTCTTATTAAGTGGGGAGAATTTTTTTTTTAAATACTATGGAGCCAAGTCCTTTATCAGATACATGTTGCAAATAGTTATTACCCCATTGCAACTTGCCTTACCATTTTCTAAAATTTTATTAACACATAATGTATTATTTGCTTCAGGGGTACAGGTCTATGAACCATCAGCCTTACATAATTCACAGCACTCACCATAGGACATACCCTCCCCAATGTCCATAACCCAGCCACCCTATCCCTCCCCCACCACCCCCAGCAACCCTCAGTTTGTTTCCTGAGATTAAGAGTCTTTTATAGTTTCTCTCCCTCCCCAGTCCCATCTTGTTTCATTTTTTCCTCCCTTCCCCCCATGACCTGCCCCCACCCTGCCTCTCAAATTCCTCATATCAGAGAGGTCATATGATAATTGTCTCCTCTGATTGACTTGTTTTGCTTAGCATAATACCCTCTAGTTCCATCCACGTCATTGCAAATGGCAAGATTTGAGGGTTTTTTGATGGCTGCATAGTATTCCATTGTATATATACACCACATCTTCTTTATCCATTCATCTGTTGATGGACATCTAGGTTCTTTCCATAGTTTGGCTATTGTGGACATTGCTGCTATAAACATTGGGGTACACATGTCCCTTCGGATCACTGCATTTGTATCTTTAGGGTAAAAACCCAGTAGTGTGATTGCTGGGTCATAGGGTAGCTCTATTTTCAACTTTTTGAGGAAGCTCCATCCTGTTTTCCAGAATGGTTGCGCCAGCTTGCATTCCCACCAACAGTGTAGGAGGGCTCCCCTTTCTCTGCATCATTGCCAGCATCTGTTGTTTCCTGCCTTGTTAATTTTAGCCATTCTGACTGGTATGAGGTGGTATCTCACTGTGGTTTTGATTTGTATTTCCCTGATGCCCAGTGATGTGGGGCACTTTTTCATGTGTCTGTTGTCCATCTGGATGTCTTCTTTGCAGAAATGTCTGTTCATGACTTCTGCCCATTTCTGGATTGGATTATTTCTTCTTTGGGTGTTGAGTTTGATAAGTTCTTTATAGATTTTGGATACTAGCTCTTTATTTGATATATCATTTGCGAATATGTTCTCCCATTCTGTCAGTTGTCTTTTGGCTTGGTTGACCGTTTCCTTTGCTGTGCAAAAGCTTTTGATCTTGATGAAGTCCCAATAGTTCCTTTTTGCCCTTGCTTCCCTTGCCTTTGGCAATGTTTCTAGGAAGAAGTTGATGCAGCTGAGGTCAAAGAGGTTGCTGCCTGTGTTCTCCTCAAGGATTTTTATGGATTCCTGTCTCACATTGAGGTCTTTCATCCATTTTGAGTCTATTTTTGTGTGTGGTGTAAGGAAATGGTCCACTTTCATTCTTCTGCGTGTGGCTGTCCAGTTTTCCCAACACCATTTGCTGAAGATACTGTCTTTTTTCCATTGAACATTCTTACCTGCTTTGTCGAAGATTAGTTGACCATAGGGTTGAGGGTCCACTTCTGGGTTCTCTATGTGTTCCATTGATCTATGTGTCTGTTTTTGTGCCAGTACCTTACTGTCTTGATGATTACAGCTTGGTAATAGTGCTTGAAGTCTGAAATTGTGATGCCACCAACTTCGGTTTTCTTTTTCAACATTTTCAACGTTCCTCTGGCTATATGGGTATTTTCTGGTTCCACATAAATTTTAGGAGTATTTGTTCCATTTCTTTGAAAAAAAACTGATAGTATTTTGATAGGGATTGCACTAAATGTGTAGGTAGATTGCTTTAGGTAGCATAGACATTTTCACAATATCTTCTCTTCCAATTCATGAGCATGGAACGTTTTTCCCTTTCTTTGTGTCTTTCTTAATTTCTTTCATGAGTACTTTATAGTTTTCTGAGTACAGATTCTTTACCTCTTTGGTTAGGTTTATTCCTAGGTATCTTATGGTTTTGGGTGCAATTGTAAATAGAATTGACTCCTTAGTTTCTCTTTCTTCTGTCTTGCTGTTGGTGTATAGAAATGCAACTGGTTTCTGTGCATTGATTTTATATCCCGACACTTTACTGAATTCCTGTATGTTTTGGAGTGGAGGCTTTTGGGTTTTCCACATAAAGTATCATCTCATCTGCAGAGTGAGAGTTTGACTTCTTCTTTGCCAACTTGGATGCCTTTTATTTCTTTTTGTTGTCTGATTCCTGAGGCTAGGACTTCTAGATCTTATTGTTGGACAGACCCTTTAAGTATGACATAGTGTCCTTCCTCATCTCTTATTATAGTCTTTTGATTAAAATCTAATTTATCTGATATAAGGATTGCCACCCCAGCTTTCTTTTGATGCCCATTAGCATGGTAAATTGTTTTCCACCTCCTCACTTTAAATCTGGAGATGTCTTTGGGTCTAAAATGAGCTTCTGGCAGACAGTATATCGATGGGTCTTATTTTTTCATCCATTTCAATACCCTGTGTCTTTTGATTAGGGCATTTAGCCCATTTACATTCAGAGTAACTGTTAAAAGATATAAATTTAGTGTCATTGTATTGCCTGTAAGTTGACTGTTACTGTATATTGTCTCTGTTCCTTTCTGGTCTGTTACTTTCAAGCTCTCTCTTTGCTTAGAGGATCCCTTTCAATATTTCCTGTAGGGCTGGTCTGGTGTTTGCAAATTCTTTTAGTTTTTGTTTGTCCTGGAAGCTGTTTATCTCTCTTTTTATTTTCAATGACAGCCTAGCCGGATGTAGTATTCTTGGCTACATATTTTTCTCTTTTAGTGCTCTGAATATAACATGCCAGTCCTTTCTGGCCTGCCAGGTCTCTGTGGATATGTCTGCTGCCAATCTAATATTTCTACTGTTGTATGTTACACACCTCTTATCCCGAGCTGCCTTCAGGATTTTCTCTTTGTCATGGAGACTTGTAAGTTCTACTATTAGATGATGGGGTGTTGACCTATTTTTATTGATTTTGAGGGGGATTCTCTGTGCCTCCTGGATTTTGGTGCCTGTTCCCTTCACCAAATTAGGGAAATTCTGTGCTACAATTTGCTCCAATATACCTTCTGCCCCTCTCTTCTTCTTCTGGGATCCCAATTATTCTAATACTGTTTCATCTTATGGTATCACTTATCTCTCGAATTCTCCCCTCATGGTCCAGTAGTTGTTTATCTCTCTTTTTCTCAGCTTCTTTATTCTCCATCATTTGGTCTTCTATATCACTAATTCTCTCTTCTGCCTCATTTATCCTAGCAGTAAGAGCCTCTGTTTTTTTATTGCACCTCATTAATAGCTTTTTTTTTTAATTTCAACTTGGTTAATTTTAGTTCTTTTATTTCTCCAGAAAGAGATTTTGTTTTTCCAGAAAGGGATTCTCTAATATCTTCCATGCTTTTTTCAAGCCCAGCTAGCACCTTGATAACTGTCATTCTGAATTCTAGTTCTGACATCTTATTACTGTCCATAATTGATTAGGTCCCTAGGTCGGTATTGCCTCTTGTTCTTTTTTTGAGGTGAGTTTTTGTGCCTTGTCATTTTATCTAGATAAGAATAGGTGAATGAAAGAACAAAATACTAAAAGGGTAGCAATGACCCCAGAAAAATATACACTAACCAAATTGGAAGAGACCCAAATCCAAAACTGGAGAGAGAATAAAGGAGAAAAAGCATATATGTATATTAGACTGGTGAGTAGCACAGAGCCACACTTGATATGGGGTGTATTTTGGTTATTAGAAGAAACTGCCTCCCAAAATTTTAAAGAAAGAGAAAAATATATATACAAAAATAAGGATAAACATGATGAAGGGATGGAATATGACTGTAAAGATGAAAATTTTAAAAGATTTTAAAAAGGGAATTGATAAGAAGTTGGTTGGGGAAAAAAGGGGGGGGGAAGAGGAAAGAATGTGATCAGGCTGGAGACTAGAACAAAGCCATGCACTAGATTTAGGGTATATTTTGATCTGTTAGAAGAAACTGTATCCCAAAATTTTAGAGAAAGAAAAACCTATGTGTACACAAGAAATGAAATTAAATACAATGAAGGGATAGAATATGACTATAACAATGAAAATTTAAAAAGATTTTTAAAAAGGGTATTGATAAGATAAAATAGTTGAAAAAGGTTAAAATAGAAAAGAGGGAAAATTTAAAAAATAGGATAAGAAAAAAATAAAATTTATAAAATCTAACTTTGAAAGACTAATGAATCATGGGGAGAAAAACCCATGAATTCTATGTGTTACTTTCCCCTATCTCAGGAGTTTGGCAGCTCTCATTGATCAGTAACTTGGTCTTGGCTGGATGTTCTTCCTGATCTTCTGGGAGAGGGGCCTGTTGTGGTGATTCTCAAATGTCTTTGCCGGAGGCGGAATTGCAACGCCCTTACCAGGGGCCAGGCTAAGTAATCTGCTAGGGTTCACTCTCGGGAGCTTTTGTTCCCTGAACGCTTTCCATAGAGCTCCGGAGGACAAGAATGAAAATGGTGGCTTCCTAGTCTCCCACACCAGAGGTGCCGAGAGCTTGGGGCCCCACTCCTCAGTGCACCCTCAGAGAAAAACAGTCAATCCTTCCCATCTCCCCGGTCTCCTGACGCACTCCAAGATCACCCAGCCAGTGACCGAGTATTTCTATCTCTGGTATACGGTCCCGTTTGGAGTCTCAAAACCCAGCAGATTCCCACCGTGCACTCCCATGCCACTCTTCCCAGAGGAGGAAGGAGGGTGTCTTCCTGATCTGCCACTTGCGGGGTCCCTGCTTGAAGAGCAGTGGCCTGACTATGACTCCGATCATGGTTTAAGGTAAGAGCTGAGCTGAGCTGGGAGCCCCTCCTCGGCTCCATTTCTGTAGCCGGCTTCCCCGCTCTGATACCTGGGAGCTCTGCAGCACTCAGACACCCTTGGTCTTTCTGTGACCCTGAGGGTCCTGAGACCACACTGTCCCCGCGACGACTGAACCCCCACTTAGCCTCTGAAGCGATATCCCTCATAGGAGCAGAGTTCTAAAAGTTCCGATTTTTGTGCTCCACCTCTCTACCACTTGCCAGGAGCCGGCCCCTCCCCCCATGGTCTATCTTCCCATATATCACCTTGGATTCACTTCTCTGCACATTCTACCTTCCAGAAAGTGGTCACTTTTCTGTTCCTAGAATTGCTGCTCTTCTCTTCGATCTCTTGTTGAGTTTGTAGGTGTTCAGAATGGTTTGATAACTATCTAGCTGAACTCCTGGGACCCAATATTTACCTCTCCTGCTCCTCCACCATCTTGCTCCTCCTCCACTCCTTACGATTTTTTAAATGTGTCTTTTAAAAAGCAAAAGTTTTTCATTTTGATAAATCCAATATATTAGGGGTTTTTTTCTTGTAGGGTTTGGGCTTTCTGTGTCCTATCTAAATCACAAAGATTTTAGGTCTATGACCCTCCATTTCAAGTTAATTGTTGTTTATAGTATAAGACAAGGTGGTTTTGTTTGTTTGTTTGTGTGGGGGGATTTTTGGACAGTTAGCTGTTCCTGCAACACTATTTGTTGAAAAGACTGTCATTTCCCCCACTGAATTACCTTTGGAAAAATCAATTAACCATTTATGTGTAAGTCTGTTTCTGAACTCTCTATTCTGACCCACTGATCTAAATGTCTCCTCTATACCATACTACACTCCAAACTTGTTCTTTGCTTTTTATAAGTTTTTTAGCTATTATAATCCTTTGCATTTCCATATGAATTTTAGAATTGGCTTGTTAGTTTCTCAAAACACCTGCTGGGAGTTTGGCTAGGAGTACATTAAATCTGTAGGTCAAATTGGGAGAATGGACATCTTACCAATATCAAGTATTCTGTTCACATACATGGCATATCTCTCTGTTTAGATCTAGTAGTCTGTAGTTTTCAGCAGGCTGTATACATTTTGCTAATTTGTCCCTAAGTACTTCACATTTTTATGCTATTTTAAATGCTATTTTCAATTTAAATTTTCCAGTTGTTAATTTCTAATATAAAGAAATACAGCTAATTTTTCTAAATTGAATTTGGATACTGCAACCTTTCTGAACTCACTCATTGGTTCTAGTGCCCTAGCTTTTTTATGGGCTCCTTAAGAATTTCTAAACAAAAAAAATCATGTTGGCTATAAATAAAGACCATTTTGGATCTTCCTTTCAAAACAACATATCCTTTATTTCTTTTTCTTAAGTGATTACATTAGCTAGGACTTCTAGTACACTGTTGAATGGAAAAGTTATAATGGTAGGGGGCAGGGGGGTGAAAGTGGTCTAAAGGTACAAACTTCCAGTTATAGTATGAATAAGTTCTGGAAAAGTAATGCACAGCATGGTGACCATAGTTAATAATACCATATTGTATATTTGAAAATTGCTAAGAGAGTAGATCTTAAAAGCTCTCATCCCAAGAAAAAAAAATTATACCTATGTGAGGTGATGGATATCAACTAAACTTATTGTGGTAATCATTTTGCAATATTTATATTTATCAAATCATTATTTTGTATACCTTAGTCTAATACAATGTTATATGTCAGTTGTATCTCAATAAAATGGGAATGGGAGGAATAGTTATAACAGATATCCTTGCCTCTTCCAGATCTGAGAGGGAAAACAATCTCTCACCAAGTCTGATGCTAGCTGTAGGTTTTTTGTAGATGTCCTTTTTTCAGATTGTGTGAATTGTCTTCTATTTGTAGTTTGCTAATGTGCCTTGATGTCGTTTCTCTTATTTTTATTCTACTTGGGTTCATTGGGGTGTTTTTGATCTGTGGTCTTATGCTGTTTATCAAATCTGGAAACATTTCAGTCATGAATTTTTCAAACACCTTTTTCCTGTCCCCTTATGAGACTCAAATTACATGCACATTAGATTGCTTCCCATTGTTGCATAGATCATTGATGCTCTATTCATATTTCCTAGTGTTTTTCTCACTGGGCTTCATTTTGAATAATTGATACTGCTGGGTCTTCAAGTTCATTGATCCTTTTTTCTGCAGTACCTAACCTGCTAGTGATCCCTTCCAGTGTTTTTTTTTTTAAGATTTTATTTATTTATTTGATAGACAGAGATTACAAGTAGTCAGAGAGGCAGGCAGACAGAGAGGAAGGGAAGCAGGCTCCCTGCTGAGTAGAGAGCCCGATGCAGGACTCAATCCCAGGACCTTGAGACCATGACCTGAGCCGAAGGCAGAGGATTTAACACACTGAGCCACCCAGGTGCCCCCCTTCCAGTGTATTTTTTATTTCAGATATTACATTTTCATCTCTGGAAGTTCCATTCAGGTCTTTTTATATTATCTCCTTCTCTCACATCATGTTTGTGTCTTCATCCACCTTCTGGAACCTGGGCAGCATCTTTATAATACCAGTTTGAACATTGTTATTTGCTAATTTTATTGTATATGTTTTTCTGTTAGTTGATTTATCTCCTGATTATGGGTTGCATTTTCCTAATTCATTTTATGCTTAGAAATTTTTATTAAGTGCTAGGCATTGTTAATTTTATGTGTTGGGTGGTGGTTTTTGTTGCTTGCTTTTAAGTAGTGTTGCACTTTATCCTGGTGCACAGTTAAGTGACTTGTAAGCAATTGGAGCCTTTTAAGCCTTGTGTTTAAGCTTCATTAAAGTGGACCCACAGCAGCCTTTAGACCAGGGCTAATTTAGCCCCACTCCTATGACAATACCCTGAGCATTCTAGCCAATGTTCCATTATAAGGTATCTTCACTCTGACCAGAGCGAGCATGAGTTCCAAGTTCTGTGTGGGCTCCAGAAATTGTTCTGCTCACTCCTTTCTGATGACCCTTTCCCTAGTTGGAGGCCATTTCCTTTCACATATTATAGATCAGTAGCCAAACACTGAAGGGACCCTCCCACCAATCTCCAGAGCTCTCTTTCTCTGTAGCTTCCTCCTTCCTCCCCTTCAGCACCCCACCTGCAAGTCCACCACCTTGACTCCCCTAAACACCAGTCACTTTCTCCTCAAGTCAGTGAGGACTCAAGGCTCTATGTGACCTCTCATTCCCTGTTCTGTAATCTGGAGGCTACCTCCAGGAAATAAACTGAGGTGTTTGTAAGTTTTGCTTCATTTGTTCCCCTTCTCTCAAGGATCATGGCCCTGTGCTGACTGTTGTCTAATATCTGGAAAAACCTTTATTATCTATCTTGTCCAGTTCTCCAGGTGTTTAAGGTGTTGGGATAAATCTGGTCTCTGGTCTCTGTTACTCCATCATGCTGAAAGCAGAAGTGTCTATTGATAAACACAGTTTTAGTTGTTGTTGTTGTTTAATGAAAGCTAATTTATTATTTTTTTCTTCTACGGTTATTGACTTGTGGGTGCTGTTCAAGACTTCTTTGCCTACCTTCAGATTTCAAAAATATTCTCTCTTATGCTTGTGTTAAAAAACAACTTGATAGTTCTAATTGCTATATGTAGGTCTACGATCCAACAGACTCGATTTTTTTATAGATGGTATAAGGTTCAGCAGTCAAGGCTTATATTTTTCCTAGACAAAGATGTGCAGTTGTCTCAGCACCACTTGTTGGAAGGTTTTCTTTGCTCTATAGACTTGCTTTGATACCTCCATCCAAAATCGATTAACTGAGTAAGTACAAGTCTTATTTCTAGAATCTCTATTGTGTTCCATTGATCTATTTGATTATCCTTATGCCAATACAACATGGCTTTGATTGCTACAGCTTTATAGTAAGTTGTACAGTGATCTACTATAAATTCTTGAACTTTGTTTTTCTTTTTCAGGACTATCTTGGTTCTTTTGAACTTCCTCATAAATCTCAGAGTAAGCCTATAAAATGCTACAAGCAAAGCCTTCTAGGATTATGATGGGAATTATATTAAATCTACAGATTAATTGGGCAAAGATCACATCTTATCAATGTTGAGTCCTTATAAATATTATATATCTCTTCATCTATTTAGGTCTTCTTTTTTAAGATTTATTTATTTGAGAGAGATTACACATGCACGCTCACTGGCTCATGAGTGGGGCAGGGACAAAGGGAGAGAATCTTCAAGCAGACTCCCTGCTGAGCATGGAGCCCAACTCAGGGCCTGATCCCAAGACCCATGAGATCATGACCTGAGCTGAAACCAAGAGTCAGACGTTTACCTGACTGAGCTGCCCAGGCACACACAGGTCTTCTTTAATTTCATTCAGCAATGTCCTATAGTTCTCAATGCACGTTCTTGTATATGTTCCATTAAAGACTTTTCTAAACATTTTGTTATTTATAATAAATTGATTTTTTTATTTTCCAATTTTCTGCTGTGAGTATGCAGAATTACAATGTGCATGTTTATATTGTCCTTGTATCCTACAGCTTTACAAAATTTACTTATTAGTTCTAGGAAGGTTTTTTTATCCATTTAAACTGTTACGTCATCTATGAAAACATGCTGTTTTACTTCTTCTTTTCCAATATTTATATTTTTTTATTTCTTTTTCTTACCCTTTTGCAGTGACTATGATCTCTAGTACAGTGTTGAATAGAACTAGTAAAAGTAGACATCCTGACCTTATGGAGAAAGTGTTCAGTCTTTTACCAGTAAGGATGATATTAGCTGTAGGTTTCATGTCATGCCCTTTATCAGATTGAGAAAGTCTCTTATTTTTGTAGTTTACTGAGAGTTTTTATCGTGAATAGGTGGGATTTTGTCAAATGTTTTTTGTGCCTTTATTGAAATCATCATGAATTTTCTCCTTTATTCTGTAAACGAGGTAGATTATTATAATTGATGTGCAAATATGAAGTGGACAAACCTCATATAGTCAGATATATTTTATATATTGTTGGATTCAACTTGCAAATATTTTAATATGTTTTCTACATATTCATATATATTATTGGATTCAATTTGTAAATGTTTTGTTAAAGACTTTTGTATATATGGAGTTTTTTCTCTCTAATTTTTATTTAAATTCTATTTAGCTAGCATACAGTGAAATATTGGTTTCAGGAGTAGAATTCAGTGATTCATCACTTACATACAACACCCAGTGCTCATCACAAGTGCGCTCCTTAATGCCCATCACCCATTTAACCCAACCCCCACCCACCTCCCCCCATCACCCCTCAGTTTGTTCTCTGTCTTTAGGATTCTATTATGGTTTCTTTCTCTCTCTCTCTCTTTTTCTTTTACCCCCCTCCCATATGTTCACCTGTTTTGTTTCTTAAATTCCACATATGAGTGAAATCATGCAGTATTTGTCTTTCTCTGACTGCCTTATTCCGCTTAGCATAATTCACTCTAGCTCCATCCATGTCCTTGCAAACAAGATTCCATTCTTTTGATGGCTGAGCAATATTGTATATATTTTTTATATATACATTATGTACATATATAATATATATACAAACATATACATGCCACATCTTCTTTAGCCATTCATCAGTCTATGGACTGGGTTCTCTCCATAGTTTGGTTATTGTTGATAATGGTGTTATAAATATTGGGATGCATGTACCCTTTAAGACCTGTATGTTTGGGGGCACCTGGGTGGCTCAGTGGGTTAAAGCCTCTGCCTTCGGCTCGGGTCATGATCCCAGGATCCTGGGATCAAGCCCCACATCGGGCTCTCTGCTCAGTAGGGAGCCTGCTTCTTCCTCTCTCTCTCTGCCTGCCTCTCTGCCTACTTGTGATCTGTCAAATAAATGAATAAAATCTTAAAAAAAAAAAAAGACCTGTATGTTTGTATCCTTCAGGTAAATACCTAATAGTACAATTGCTGGATCATAGGGTAGCTCTATTTTTAACTTATTGAGGGACCTCCATACTGTTCTCCAGAGTGGCTGCACCAGCTTGCATTCCCACCAACAGTACAAGAGGGTTCCCCTTTCTCTGTGTCCTTGCCAACACCTGTTGTTTCTTGTGTTGTTGATTTTAGCCAGTCTGACAGGTGTGAGATGGTATCTCATCATGGTCTTGATTTGTATTTCCCTGATGATGAGTGGCATTGAGCATCTTTTCATGTGTCTGTTGGCCATCTGGATGTCTCCTTTGGAAACATGTCTGTTCATGTCTTTGGCCCATTTCTTAACTGGATTATTTGTTTTTTGGGGGTGTTGACTTTGATAAGTTCTTTGTAGATTTTGGATACTAGCCCTGTATCAGATATGTCATTTGCAACTATCTTCTCCCATTCCATAGTCTGCCTTTTAGTTTTGTTGATTGTTTTCTTCTCTGTGTAGAAGCTTTTTATCTTGATGAAGTCCCAGTGGTTTATTTTTGCTTTTGTTTCCCTTGCCTCTGGCGACGTATCTAGTAAGAAGTTGTTACCGCTGAGGTCAAAGAGGTCGCTGCCTCTGTTCTCTTTTAGAATTTTTGATGGTTTCCTGTCTCACATTTAGGTCTTTCATCCATTTTGAATTTATTTTTTTGTGTACGGTGTAAGGAAGTGGTCCAATTTTATTCTTCTGCATGATACTGTCTGGTTTTCTCAACACCATTTGTTGAGAAGACTGTGTTTTTTTCCATTGGACATTCTTTCCTACTTCGCCAAAGATTAGTTGACCATATAGTTGTGGGTCCACTTCTCGGTTTTCTATTCTCTTCCATTGATCTATGTGTCTGTTTTGTGGGCAGTACCATACTGTCTTAATGACTACAGCTTTGTAATAGAGCTTGAAGTCTGGAATCATGATGCCTCCAGTTTTGTTTTGGCTTTGGCCAAAACAGGATTGCCTTGGCTATTCGGGGTCTTTTGTGGTTGCATGCAAATTTTAGGATTGCTTTGGCTATTCAGGGTCTTTTGTGGTTGCATACAAATTTTAGGATTGTTTGTTCTAGCTCTGTGAAAAATGCTGGTGGTATTTTGATAGGGACAACTGTATATATGTTTATGAGAGATAGTGGCCTATAATTTTCTTATTTTTGTCAAATTTTTGTCTCAAGGTTATGTTGGACCCTGACAAGACTTGAGAAACATTCCTGCTCACTATATTTTCTGAAAGACTTTGTGTAGTATTTTTATATTTCTTCCTTAAATGTTTGATAAGCAGTGAAGCCTTCTGGGCCTGGTATTTCCTTTGTGGAGAAGTTTTCTGTAACAAATTCAACATACTGGATAGGTATAGGACTATTTTGATTTTCTATTTCATTTTATGTATGTTTTGATAGGTCTGACACTGTAGTAATCAAGAACTAATGGAGTGGCACAATGGCCAAAAAAGAAGAGATAGAATGTCCCCATGAGATCCAGCAGTTCCTGGAGGACACGTATCATATTTCTCCTAGGGGAGAATAGGGGGCATTTCAGGCACTAGGAACGCATATTCTATTGGAAGACTGGGAGAATTCACTGGACCTCACCAAGAACTTCCTGGTAACACTTTACAACAATGGATGAACCATCCTGTGTTTTGGGTACAAGCTCACAGAGAGACCTCAAAACTTAATCAGCATCCCAGAGAAGCACCATATTTGGTAGACCCAAATATGGCACATGCTTGGCATTCATTATGGTAATAGCTCACTTTCCTGGTACAGCTGTGTGTGTGTGGGTGTCCTCAATATTTGAGTCTGCCAAATATGGTGTGAGGATGCCTTATAACCTGTGAGAATCTTATATACTGCATTGATACTATGCTTCCTATTTCAGTCTCCTGTAAGTTTGTTTATCATGAATTGGTTTCCTGGAGCTAGACAGCCTCCAGGTATATGGACAGAATCAAGCTTCTGGCTGTGAAAGCAACAGATAGACTATAGATTTCAGTGATACCTGCACACACACGTACACACAGTAGGTACCACTCCCTACCTGATGCAGGATCTAGCCAGGCACATGGTGGCTTGAGATGGGTACAAGAAATGAGGAGGGGCTGGACCAAGGGCTGAATCCCACACGCATATGTCATCTTGGGCACGGCATCTATGTGACCCTGGCTGATCACCGCCCTGGACTTCAGGAGTCTCCTGCTGCACCCCCCACAGCGACTCTGGTCCACTGCAGTTCATTCTCCATTTGGCAGCCAGAGGGAACTTGCAGCAACATAAATTTGATCTTGCATTCACCGCCTTCCTCCACATGCCTGCTTCACCGAAATCCCTTCACAGCTTCCCATTTCTCTCAGGAAAAAGATCCAAGTCCTCAAGATGGTCCAAAGTCTGCGAAGTCTGGCCGGGCCATTGCAACCTCAGAGTGCATGTAGCACACAGCAGATGCTTATTGAATGAATGGCATCCTTAGGTGACGAATGTTCTGAATGCCATCCTAATGCCCCCTCCAGTCTGTGGTGCAGATTAAGCGAGTAACTCCAGTGAAAGTGCTCCTTAAAGAGGTAAAAAGGTACAAAGTAGTGTGCGTCTTCATTCATGAAGTGGGGCATGGGAAGATAGAAGCAGAGGGGACGGGCATGGGCGCGCGGGCGCCCCCGTGTGGCGAGACCGTGCCGGTGCGGCTGCGGAGGCGGCTGGGCAGTGGAAGGGTGGGAAGCCAGCGACTCTCAGCTCTCTGGGCCTACCCTGGCTCGCTGGGCTTTGATGACCACTCCCGCCCCCTGCCACTCCCCCGGACAAAGGCCTGTTTCATGCCCAAAGCTGGAATGGCCTTTGTGTCTGCCCTTGGGCTCCTGGCAGCTGGCGAATGGGGGACCTGAGTTCCCTGTCTAGTGAGCATCTGCGGGTGGCAGGAGCCTGAGCGCCAGAGGTTCTGCAGAGCATGGTGGGAGGGGAGTGCAGAGGGCAAGGCCTAACCTGGGCCAGGAGGCTAAGGGCTGTTCTGGAATCCACCGTCCAGCTGGGTCACCAGAAAGACAAAGGTGATACCTGTTCTAAATGGCAGTCCAGCTAGTATCTGCAGGTGGTGTGCTTGGTACCAGGCTCTATGCCCAGCCCCACTCATTAAATGTCTTGGTTTCCGTCCCTGGGTCTGCTTCCCATCCCTAACACCAACAACCACCCAGTACAGCACAGGACTGGAAAGGCTTGCCAACCAGCTCAGGGAGCGAC
Organism: Taxidea taxus jeffersonii; assembly: GCA_003697995.1. Taxonomy (NCBI): domain Eukaryota; kingdom Metazoa; phylum Chordata; class Mammalia; order Carnivora; family Mustelidae; genus Taxidea; species Taxidea taxus. The sequence continues at coordinate 73,065 of ML103318.1, forward strand.
CCATCAGGCCCAGCAGTCTGGCTTGCAGGGGCCACGTCCTAGAATCCTTTATCGGTCACAGACTTGCAGGAACACGCCAACACGCGGACTGGGCCTGCCACTGTCACACCATGATGGGTCCCCACAGTGGGGAGCCAGGGAAGCAGCTGGGGCCTGTGTGCTAAGATGCTAGCCTGGGGTCCTGGCCTCCTGGGGCTGGCTGTAGCATGTTCCAAGGTGGGGTCCCATCCTGGTTCTTGGGGACAGGATCCCAGCCCAACCAGGGATGGGAATCAAAGCAGGCCCCAACCCCTGGCCACCTCTTCTGCCCAGCTGGGTCCAGAGGAGGAAGGGAGAGCCCTGCTGTCCCTTTGAGGGGGAAAAGAGAAAGCAAGCGGTGGTAGCAGAGGCAGCTGTCCTGAACAAAGCTCAAGTGCCAGAGGGGCTCACAGATCCACAAGGCTGTGCTCCTCCTCTTCTCATGAACAATCCTCTGGTGATCTTTCTTAGAGAATCGAGAGCAGTGCGGAAGAAAAGTGGGTACCATTGGGAGCCTGCTACACAGTCCCAGTACACAGGGAGGGCCTCAAGGAAGGCCAAGGCAGGAGGGGCCAGGTTTGAGAGTCCTTGGAAGAAGCACACCATGCCCCCGAGCCCTAGCCTGGAGACAGGGCAGTCGGAGCAGTGCCTGAGCTCTGGGATGCAGAAGGGAGTCCAACAGCCCTGTCTCAAGCTGCCCTTTGCTGGTCCTGTCTTGCCCAGGTCACTTGGATTCACCAAGCCTATGATGTCCTCCTAAAATGGAAGGGAGACACCCACAGCTGCTCCAGGAGCCTGGTCCTGGGCTAATGGAGGGGAAGTGGCAGAGAAGTGAAACAGGAGGGCTAGCAACCTACCTCTTCCCACCTTGGGTTCTGCCTCAGTGGCCTGAGCTGGGCTGGCCAGCGAACGAGGTGTGGCCAGTCAGCTCTCTTGCCACCTCCCCTCCGCCCACCACCAAGATGAGCTCTAGCTCCCACCAACGTCATCTCAGGAATAAACATTCATGGGGGAGAGTGGCAGAAAGTCATGTTGAACCGGTGCTCTGGATGTCCGTACTAGCTTCGAGACAGCGGGCCTGGCAGAACCCTCTACAAGTGGCCAACCTTGATTTGGCTACTAGCGTGTGCCAGATGCAAGGAGAAGCACTTTCCCCCCAACCCTGCAGCAACCCTGTGATGTATCCCATTTCATGGGTGAGAAAACTGAGGGCCCAAGAGGTTGTGTAAACTGTCTAGGTCACGCAGCTGGTAAATGGCAGAGCTAGAAGGTGGACAGTCCCACATTGAAGGAGGCGTTGGACCTCCCAGAGCTGCTGTGTTGAGCAGATGAGATCTCAAGTGGAACACACCTGCCTCCGCACAGGTGTGAACTCAAGTAAGGCTCCTTCCCCTTTGGCCCCATCACCTCTTTAAGGGAACCAGCCTGTGGTTTCTCATTCTGACCACAGGGTGTCTCCACACCTCCACTCAACCAGCCACCCCAGGGCCCTGGCAGCATTTGACCCAGCCCTTCATGGGGCTGGCCGGAATCCTTCCTTCCTGCTTCTGAGTTAGCAGACTTCCCTGTTCAGTCTTCAGGGGAGACAGGCCCTGTGACTGTTGCAAGCACATGGTCTGTCATCCCCCCCCCACACACACACACACCTGCACCTTACTCGGTTGAGCTGAGTGGCCTGCAGCAGAAGGTGTCCCTTTCTGTGTGGCATACTGTGGACCTCTGGGTGGTGGGTGACCTCCTCAGGTTCCCGCACCTCCTCTGTGTTTTGTCAGCAACTCAAGAATCATGGTGCAAGGAGCTTTTAGGAAATCCTGTGTGTGTGTGTGTGCGTACACATACACTCACACCATGGGCCTTGACCAGCCTGGAAAGAGGCTCATACCACCTGCTTCAGCAACCCTCCCCAGTCTGGCCCAGTAACCGGTGACCTGGGTGCTGCTTTCTAGTCTCCCCCAACCCAGGTTCTCATCAACTTCTCCCTGGGAGGGTAATTAGAAGAGCCATAATTATCTCCTTCTGGAAGATTAAATGAGGTTAAGTAGGTGAAAAATATTAAGTAAGATTTTTATTACAATTTAAATGTTGGTTGCCAAAGATAGGGAAACTGAGGCCCCACTAAGCCACACAGCATGCCAGTGGTGGCCTCAGGGGAGAAGCCCAGGCCGCCTGATCCCAACCTAGCAATTCTGCCAAGAAATCACATTTGGCGTTGGAATGGTTCCCTCTGTGTGACCATGGTGCTGGACTTTGAAAGGGGAGCAGAAGAGAGATTTGGGGGGAGAGAGAAAGCCAGGGATGAAGGGGTTAAGGGGGCCTAGAGCTGGATGGCTGTAGGCTATTAACAGACCAGTGGGAGAGGAAGAGGCGAAAGACGGGGTCTGGCTTTGATTAGGTCCCAAGGCCATCTGGAGAGTCAGACTCTGGAGATTGGCTGGTTTTATAGCGGGCAGATGGCATGAATTACAGGGGCTTTAATGGGGAAGGGGACTCTCCCCATTGGGGTGGGGCCTCCTCTAGCAGCATGAACCCACTGCACCCGCTCCCGCCCCTGCTGTGCTTTCCTGCCCACAGTACAGGACCCCCTCCTCCATACCCCACAGTGCCCACCCCCTGAGGAGTCTGGGAGGCTGTGCATCACTCAGAGCTGAAAGAGACCCTCTGCTCTCTCTACAGAAGCCACCTCAGCAGGTGGTACCCGTCAGGAGCCCCCGTGCCATGGGTGAACTACCATGTGACCCAAGGAAGTAGGAGAAGCCCACTTGCCCCCGAGCTAATGGCAGACCTCAGACAGTGACAGCCATATCCCTGAGGGTGAATAGCTCGGAGACCATCCTACCCAGATGCTCCCACAGAGGCCCAAGGCCACACAGCTAACCGCTCAGCACTGGCCTTGAACCTAGATCCCCAGCTCTTGAATCTGTCCCTTTTCATGACCATGCTGCAGCACCCAGCCTCTCTGGGTCTCCGTTTCCCTTCCTAACCAACAATACCTATTTGGCCTCCCCCACAACTGAAACAAAATGAAGTGTTGGCTGCAAAAAAAAAAAGGCTTTGAAAAGTTAGATCCATCACGCCAATGATGTCAGCATGTTTGCAGTTGGGTGACCAGAGCTGGGAAGCCTCTGGAGGCAGGCCAGCTGACGGCTCTGTTCCGAGGAGGAGCCCACCTGACCCCTTCCCGGCCCTCACAGTTCCCCTTTAGTGTGGCTCTGCTCAGGGGAAGCAAGCAGGGCTCAGCCCAAGCAAACATCATTGCAGGGAGGGACCGTTCTGGAAAACAAAAACCAAAACAGCCCTTTCTTCCCACATTCCCAAGCCAGAGATGATTTCTCATCACCCTTGGGGAAATTGTACCCGCCTTGGTGTCCCAGATGGGGAAGGAGGAGGGATGCGGGGTTGACAACCCATTCTCCCACCACTTTGGATATAATCTTGGCTGGCCAAAGAACGGTCTGAGGAATGCCTCCCACCCCGAGGTGTATTTCTCTGGCACCGTTTGTCTTCTACAAATCTACCCCTCTTAGATTTCCACAGATGTGTATATAGAAGCCTGTCCATTACAGTTTCGTTTGTAATAACTAAGACTGTCACCCAGGGATGGGGTCCATATGTTATGGCACACCCATACTGTATAATACAAGCAGAGAATGAAATACATGTATATGCGTATGTAAATGAATGTGTATGATCTCTAAGATACACTGTCACGAATGAGTCCATGGTGGGGGGGGCGGGTAGAATGTGCAGCTCTTGATCTTGGGATCATGATTTCAAGCCCCGTATTGGGTATGGAACTTACTTTGAAAAAAGTCAAAGAACAAGTCATATATAGAAGAGTATGTACAATATGTTCCTATTTACAAAAAAAAAGGAGATGCCTATAAAGCACAGAAAATTTCTGAATGATACATAAAAGCTGTCACTCATAGTTGCTTCCCAGTTGGGAGGCAGGTGGTCTGTGGTAACAGAGGACTTACTTTTCAGTATCGTCCTACTTTAACATTTGTGTAAGTGCTGCTTGTTCAGTTAAAGGAAGAGAGAAAAAAGGCAGTCTAGAAAACTAACTGTTTGGGCTCGGCTGCATCTCTCAATTCCACTCCCCTTCCAATTTCCAAGTTTTACCCCTGCTTCCACCGTAGCCACAACCCCTGGACATAGCCACTCTTCATTCTGTGAGGACCGAGGCCTCCCTTTCATGCCCAGCTGTAAGAGGCACACAAGGACCTCAAATGGTTGGAGGAGGGAAATCGCCCCAGGTGGGAACCTTGGGAGCAAGCCAAGGGGCTTGGTTTCCCATTAAGTGCTGGAAGGAGTGGCAGTTAAACACCAAGCTTCAAAGAGCCTAGGATTTTCAAAAATCACTTTTGGGGAATGTGCATCTTTTATTGGAGGTGTCAGACATTAATGAGAGTTCTGGATCTTTCCCAGCCTGAAGAGCCCTCTCCCTCGCTTCCCCACCCCTACTCCTAGCAACCAGGTAGCCCCTCTTTGATGAATGGAGAAAGCCTGAATGTTCCAGGGGTATTCCTGTCCCACTCTTCAGCCCACCTCCCTCCACCCTCTTCCCTTCTAGAAGAAGGTGTGGAAGCTGAGAGGATCCAAGGGGAGAGGAGTGGGAACTCAAGGGAAGGGCTGGAGGGCAGGTTGAAACAGAGGCAAAAAGGCCAGCCTTGCTTACCTGTTTCTTTGGAAAAGGTTACATGGCCAATGACTAGGAATTCTGAGGCCTGCCCTGCGCCAGTTGGATGAAACACACAAATGTTCCCTCTGGGAAATGATCATGCTTTTAGCTATTTTGAGATCCTTAAACAGAAGGAATTATGGAAGCTCCATTTTGTCTGAATATGTAGAGTTACAACTGAGCCTTATTTGACCACGTTGTTAATGCTACCTCTTTTCCCCGTCTTGGAAATGCACCTAGCGTGTTTGAAAAGTAAGCAGGATGTTCAAAATAGAGGGGTGTCTTCCAATACACTCTGAACAGAGGACACCACAAAAATATTTGTAGGACAAATATATGCAGAAGTGAATGAGTGTCTTACCTTTATCTTTATTTACAACATGAAGATGTGAGATCAAGCATTAGAATTTGTACATTAGATGATGTTAGATATGTAAATTGGACATTAGAAATTACTCCTGTTAGTTAGGCACTGGAACCTCTGAAAAGATTATACCATGAGTTCTTTATCTTTCAATAAAGGTTGAATGGATGGATGGATGGATGGATGGATGGATGGATAGAGGTGGGGGAGGGGTACATAGTCTCGTGATTCCTGGAGATACAGGATAAGTAATCTATATAAGACAATAAGACAACAATATATCAAAAGTTAGTCTGGGGGTGCCTGGGTGGCTCAGTCAGTTAGGCATCTGCCTTCAGCTTGGGTCATGATCTTGGGGTCCTGGGATCAGGCCCTGCACTGGGCTCTCCACTAAGCGGGGAGTTGGCTTCTTCCTCTGCCTCTCCCTCTGTGCTCTCTCTCTCTCTCTCTCATAAATAAATAAAATCTTTTTTAAAAAACATCTACATAAGGCAAGAGAAGGAACAAGATGACCTATTGGGTGTGTTTCCAACCCAACTACGCACAGTTAGAGTGAGTGTCCAGGAGTATCCGTACCTAAACTCCAAGCATCTGATGCTACTCAGGCTTGTCAGAAGTTACTCCTTGCCAGCCTATGAAGGGATTCAGTCTCTCCATTGAATGGGTAGGGTGCAGTGGTCATGGCCAACACTACGGACCCCTGGATCTCTCTTCCACTGCCAGTAACCACAGTAACTCTACTTGGTGACCCCCCCAGAAAGTGCTCCTGCAGTCTCATCTCAGCCAAATCCCCTGCGAGAAGATGGGGAAAGAGTTCCGTCCTTTTCTCAGTGCCTTCTTCCCAGAGAGAGTCTCAGGCCAAACAGAGAACGAAAATGGAGATACGCAAAGTTTATTTGTTCACTTCAGTCAAGGATGCGGTAGATCCTGACAGCCATGTAACATTAGAGGAAAGTTAACTTGTCAATCTCCAAATGCCAAGAAGAAAGGACTCCTGCCCATCACTGGCCTTGAGGCACACTTCTGTCTCCTCCCCTTCACATCTCTGTCTCTGTTCTCAAGTTCCCATTCTTTCCCTAAAGTCCCTTCTTCAAGGACCAGGGTCCCTACTCCTTCCCTCCCCACAGAAAGCCCTCGTATTTATGGCCTTGAAATTAGCCAGATGCTCATGAAGACTGTCCAGTTGGCAGCCAGTGCTGGTGCGTCTCCCACGGGAGAGATGTGGCCCATATCCTCATTAGCCGAGAAGCAAGCATGTCTCCAGTCGTGGTGAGCAATTGGTCTTTTCCCAAAGCCAGCACAGTCTGGTCCCATAGGAGGAAGGGCTATTTTTCCTCTTAGCTTGTCTGTGACCCTGCCCTTATAAAACAGTAACCCCAGTATTAATTTACCTAAGAAAGCATCACTCATTCCTGAGCTTGGCTTACAGCAGAAGCGTTACCACATCAGTTGCTAAGTGTTCTCAACACCTAGAATGACTAATTAGATTCCTTCTAATTTCTAATATCCCATTGATGAAAGGTGGGGAGGCCACCAGGTAGTTCATTCTGCCATAATAAGAATTACCATCTAGAATAGTCCATCCAGCTAGATACTGGTATGGAGATGACCAGGGTATGGAGAGGATACTGTTCCCATAATACCACAAGAGGGATGTTGTGGGGAGTGGGGGGAATGCATCCAAACATCCCTTTTTTCCCCGATGGACATTTACGAATGACTTGACCCCTTACAGTCTGCCAAGTGTGTTAACGTGCATTATCTCTTCTAGTCCAACTCCTGGGAGGATGATAGTATTGTTATCCCTATTTTCCAGTTAAGGAAAAAGCAATTGAAGTTCAGAGACTTGCCCAAGGTCATATAATTGATAAAAGACCAAGTCAAGCCAGGAACACAGGCCTCCTGACCCTCCTGCTTTTTCCACTTTGCCTTTTTCAAAAGTGTTACACTTCCATCCAGGAGCCACTGTTAGTGCGGAGATTGCTACTGTGCATGGGAAGAGTTACAAAAGCATTTCCCTCTTCCCGAGACAGGGCTGGGCGCTAGATGTCCTGAAGCTGCAGGGAAGTAAACGCTGCCCTGCATTTCTGATCTTCTAATGCCTAGAAGGAAAACAGGCCCTTACACCATCGAGAGGGAAGAGAGAGGAGGAAGGGGAAGAGAAGGAAAGAAGGACCGAAGGAAAGGAGGGAGAGAAGCAGGAAGGGAGGGAAGGAGGGAGAAAGGGAAAGGAAGGGAAGGCCGGTAAACAATCCGCTGAGGGTATCTGTGGAATCACGTACACTCCAACACATGGAGCACACAGACACAGACACGCACACCCTGCCCATCTGTATGAGGGGGTCATGGAATGAGCACAGGCTTCAGAACCAGGTGGACCTGGTCCGTTTCCCAGCTCTAACATTATGGCCATGGGGCTGTAAGTAAATCACCAGACCTTTCTAAGTCTCTGGTTTTTTCATCTGCAAAATGCAGGAAGTTAAGCCCATCCAAAGACAGGAAAAAAGCTCAAGAAAAATGTGGAGCCAGAAGCTGGAGGAGAGGGGGAGTAGGAGAATCTGAGCAGAGGAAGCCAGGGAGGCCCGAATGGGAAAATGTTTAAGAACCTCCGATAAGCATCTAAGAAGTCCTATGGAAGAAACCATTCTCTAGAACTCACAAACCCCAGAAGAAAGTTCAAATTCTTTTCTCCTTACGATTTTGATACGAAGCCGAAGCCCAGCTCCCCTCCCTCTTGAGAATCCTTTCCTTCTATCCCCACCCTAATGTGTCTTCCAGACTTGGCAGGAGGACTCTCCCAGCTGCCTCTCTGCAGCCATGCTCCCTTCTGCCCTCACCCCAGCTCCCGTGGCAGAACCAGAGCCTGCTCTCCCCAGACGGACAAGCCCGAGACGGACCTGAGCCTCCCGACCCCAGCTGGCCTCCCTGTGGCCCACCGCAGATGCAGCGGCCGATAGGAAAAAGGCTCACACGCAGGGAGGCCGAAGGCTGGACTTGGAGATTTCAACCTGGAATGAAGCTTTGAAAAGATCCAAAGTGGGGAAAGGGCCAGGTCCACAAAGGCCAAGTGCAAAATTGAGAGGCAGACCCTGAGGTTACTGAGCCAGACAAGCTTGGCTGAGTCCAGAGCCATGCTCAAGGACGAAGGGAGGCAGAGGTGCTGCTGAGGCCTGGAAGACACCGCGGGCCGGAGAAGGAAGCATGGTGTGGGGGGTAGATGGTCTGCAGCCACAAGAGGCTCTGGGCATCCACGCGGTGGACTGAGTCAGCAACCCAAGCTGGAGGCGTGGAGAGGGCAATTGGGTCTGGAACAGGCCTCTTCAGAAGCAAGTGCAGGTAGGGGGCTGGGTAGGACAGAGACCAAGGCAGCTCCATCAAGGAGGCCCCGCGAGAAGCTCAGGTGGTAGCAGGCCTGGCGTCCTTGCCCCATTCCCAGCGAATGATGCCCGGGGCAGCTTTGATCCCTGCAGCGTGGCCCAGCATCATGGGGGCGGGCAGCCTCTGTCCAGGGAGCCAGCCCCTGTCTTCCTCTGCTGCCTCATTAAAATGGACCCTCCCTCCCCACCCCTTCCTTGTGCAATATCTTGAGCTCTCCTCTGCCCCCGGCTTCCCCACGACACCCCACCCTCACACTCCCTCTCCTATTCCAGCCCGCTGAGATCAACCGCTCAGCCTTTCTTCATCCTGAGTCAGCAAGCAGGCAAGCTGCCTCCTCCTAGGAGGAGACCTAGAAGGCAAGAATGGATGCCCTTTGAAGGCTTCTCCTCGACAGCCTGCTTCTCATCCTGGCTGTGTGATCTGGAACTGTCCACATCACCTCTCTGTGCTTCATCCCTGCAGGGAAATGACAGAAGTTCTTGCCAGCCCCTATGCTCACAATTCTTCTAGATATATTAGCAGAGCTGGGACCTCCTGATTTCTAGACACTGAGCCAAGGAGGCTGTGAGGCAATTGAAGTTCAGAGAGGCTAAACTGATCACCCAGGATTGCACAGCTGAATCTAGACTCTGATCTGTTGGTCTCAGGCTGGACACACGAGAGCCTCGATAAACACTGGCTGACTGGCTGCAGTGAATGTTCTAACAGTGGCAAGACAGGAGAAACTCAGTGGCGTCGGCTGGCTAAAACAGCCCAGGGTCTCCAAGGCCTGGGGCTTTAGTGATGCTCCCCCAGGACGGAAGATCTCCCCAAAGGAGGCTGAGCCTACTCTCAGAGTCTCTGACGACTGCCATGCACCCACCCTGGGCCGTCTCTCTGTCCCATTGGAAAAGCACAACTGTGCAGATTGGCCACGAACAGCAAAGATGGCAGGGATGGGTGGCATATGGGGACACCCACAGCCCAGCCTTCTGGGAGATTCCAGCCCTGCAAACAGCCTCTGGGTCCTCATGCAGGGACAGGCAAGGGGAAACCAGTTCAGCTCTTGCTTCCTTCTACAACACCCCAGCAGCCCAGAGCCTGGGTCAGAAGCCTAGGCTTAGGAGGTCCTGGGCTCTCTGGGCACTGAGTCAAGGCCTCATTCAGGGGAAAGTTGCCTCCACCAGACTTGGGCCTCAGCTTTCTCTTCTTAATTGAGATAATGACCCAACTCTCAGGGCTGCTTTAGCTTGAAAGGGGCTTTGAGATGCTGGGATGAAAGGCGCAGGAGTTGAGTACAAAGCCAGTGCAAACTGTCTGGGGAGTGGGAGGCCTGGCCCTGGGCCTTCTCCAGCCCCCGTGCTGAGTCACTTCCTCCTTCTTGCTTGGATTTCGCCTGCCTCCGTAATCTAGAGACACCGAACTCTCCTCTCAGGACAGTTAGGGAGGGGGGGGGGGGGGGGGGGGGGGGGGTGGAGAGGTCTTTCCAGAGAGCGTGTGCAGGACACAGGCCAGGCATGAACCTCAAGTCACCATTACTGCCCCCCACACACACCCTCCCTAGGAGGTGTGCTGATCTGGATGCTGATAGGGAAGCTACTGCGCATTTATAGCATTATGACTCTCTTCCCGTGCTTGGGGAGGGTGAGGCAGCTCAGGGATGGGCACCCTTTTGTTACACCTGAAGAAAGTAAGGAACAAAGAGGTAGGGAGGCTTCCCCAAGATTTCCCAGCACATCTGAGGCGAGAACAGATCTGAAGCCTTCTGACCCCCAGTGTCCTTCCCCCAGAGGGTGGCCAGATCCCGAATTACTCATTCTTTTAAATATGAGGCTCTCCTATGAGCTTTCTCGCCCCGTGCTTTGGGTTACCAGCACCTACACGGGCTTTGCCTTCAAGGAATGTCTTCTCCTTAGTACATGGAAGCATCGCTAGAGATTTCAGGATAAAAAACAAAAATCTGAGGCTTGAGCAAGGGAGTGAGGTCTTCCGGATGATCAGAAGGGAGAGGTGAGCCCTGCCAGGGGCAGGATTCCGGTGTTGGCCTCTGCCCATGGACTAGAACTGCGAAGTCCCCCAAGAAAGGCTCCTTCTGCATGCCTTCAGTTGGCCTCCTTGAGACTGAGCGTCTCAAGCCAGGGGGTTTGGGTTCCCTTCACCTGGTGAACCTCAACTTGGCCCCCTCCCAAGAGGCTGGGCTTCCCATTCAGCACTCCCACAGGGAGATAACATTAGCCAGACCCCACTCTGGGCCTGTCCTGTGCTACAGACAAACGCTTCCTGCCCTTAAAGAAGAAGCAAGAGAGGGAGGAACAGACATGAGCTGGTAGGGAAGGCGTTGCAGGCATCACGCGCTTTGGGGGCCGAGGAGGAGGACTCAGTGAAAGCCCAGAAGGCTACTCACTGGCACTTTGGAACCAAGTGCTCCCCTTTTCCTTGTTTAGGCATCACCCCCAGTTCAAGGCGGTGGCATCCCTTAAGCCAGCAGGCCCTAGCTGAGCCTAGATGGCACTCTGGGTGGTTCTTCCCCTGTGAGCTTTATCATCCTGGGACACCCAAAGAGTAGGAGTGATGGTTCCACCGTCAGCCAGTGGGTCGTGGGCTCACAGCCCAGAGCGTCTACTTCCGGAGGACTGGTTACTCCCAGGACTTTGCAAACCTTGCTTGTTAGGAAGCAATGGGAGGGGTTTGCATGGTGGGAAAGGAACTCTGGGAAAGGAAGGCAAGGGTGGTGAAGGCCCAGAACCACCAGCTGAGGAAGATTGTGCAAGGAATTTATGGGAGGGCTTTCCAGGTGGCTGGGGCTTGGGTCTGAGGCTAGGAGCTGCCTGCAGTGACCTCTCAGGTCTCTTGGGGTTAGGGCCGGTCTGGAGGCTGCAGGCGGCACACAGGACCCAGAAGGAGTGAGTGTGAGGGGGAAGCCCACAAAGGGTTTGTTTTTCCTATTTTTCTGGGCCTGGGGCTCGCTCCTCCTGGCACTGGTCCTTCCTGGGGCCCCAGCTTCAGCTTGTTAGTTTTAACTGGAACAATTTCCTTTGAACTCAGCTTGAATTAGCATCACCATGGCGATGGATCCGAGTTTTCAGGAGTCGACCTGGTCTTCACCCCTCAAGCAATTAGCTCCTAGGAGCAAAGCAGAAGGAGGAGGAGGAGGAGGGAGGAAGAAGATAAAAGGGGGAGGGTGGGGGGGGGAGACACCAAAAGGGAGGGGACCGAGGTAGAGGAGCAGGGGAAAGGTAAGGGAGTAAGGGAGCTGGGTAGGGGTGAGAGATGAGGAGGGGGCAGTGGGAAGCTGGAGGAAGAAGGAGATGAGGAAGTGTAGGGGGTTTCTCTGAGCCGCTGCTTCTCTGAGGCTGCCTCTACTTCTCAGCCCTTCCCTGAGGGCTAGGCTCCACCTGCCTGCCGGGAAGCAGAGAAGTCCGGTAGAAAGGGAACCAGCATCTGCACCTTCCACACTTAGCCTGGGAAGCGAGGCACACTGCTCTCACTTTCTTAGGGCACAGCCAGCAGCTGAGCCCAGGGAGCAGTCACCACCAGGCAGTAAGCCCAAATCCTGCAGGGGCCAGGCTGGTCAGAGGCAAGACAGAGCCTCCTCCAAGGCTGAGAACTGAGGAGGGGTGGCAGACCCCACACTTAATTGCCCTGTGACCTCCTTAAATGGCAGTGGGGGACAGGGTCCAACGGGAGGTCTCCCCTGGCTCCATGGTCTCTGTGAGGTCATTGCTAGCCTGCTTGTCTGCTCCCTGGCTGGTTTGGGAGCTTCAGGATGTTTTAGTCATTGGTGAGTTCCCAGACATGAGCACTAAGCCTGACACACATTAGGCAGGCAGTAAGGGTTTTTGCAAATAAAATAACAAGTGGATGAACTATTATTTTTGTTTGTTTGTTTGCTTGCTTGCTTGTTTTTAATGAGTGATGAGAGCAAGGAAAGGGGCATAGCAAACCAGAATCCTCCAGAATTTGATGGATTGAGATTCTCTTTCTTGTCCCACCTCCTCCAGGAAGTCTTCAGGGACTTATCACTCCTCCTGCCACCTCCCCAGGCTCCTCACCACGGCTGCCCCCCCCCACTCCTGAAATTAGCCCCATCACTCATCCATCTCCCCAGCTAGGTCGGGCTCCATAAGGACAGGGACTGTGCCTTGTTCTCTAGCTCCTTGCATGCTCCAAGTACCAACTCTGTGCTCTAAAAACATTTGTGAAGGCAAGAACCTGAGCATTTGTGGAACACTCAGACCATCGTTCAGCTGTAACCCACGCAGGGCCAGGTGTCAGGCTTCCAGGGGCCAGTCAAGGCAATCCCTGGGTGAAACAAATGTGAAAGCAAGCCAGGGCCCCGAGAGGGTGGGGTCACGGGGGCAGGGGTTCTGAGGACCCCCGTTCCTGTCTGCTCTCCAGAGAACTCAAGGGGAGAGGTGTTTCTTGGGCCCTTGAGGGCATAGAGCATTTGAAGAAAGAAAAACATCTGTCTCTTCTCAAAAGGAGTCAAATGGGGGCGCCTGGGTGGCTCTGATGCTTGAGCCTCTGACTCTTGGTTTTGGCTCAGGTCCTGATCTCAGGGTCTTGAGGTTGAGCCCCAAGCCAGCTCCCCGCTCAGTGCAGTCTGCTTAAGACTCTCTCTCCCTCTGCCCCTCCCATTCATGCTCACTCGCTCTCCCTCTCTCAAATAAATAAATAAATCCTAAACATATTAAAAAGGAGTCAGATGGGAAATGTGCCCTATGGAAATCTGTGTGGGACCTTCTGAACTGACCGTGTAGGAAAGACCCAAGTGTATGTCTTAGGCTCAAGAGTGGCCTCTAGGGGATAACGACAGCCTGGGCCCCCCTGGCTGGTCTTGAGGAGGGCTGAGGCAGGGCTGGTGAAGCCCCAGCACAGCCCCCAGCCTGCAGGAGCGCTCAGCTAGCCTTGCCTGGCACCACCTGGCATCCTTTGAGTCTGGTTTCCCATGTGTAAAATGGAAGTAAAATCCTTTCCTGCCACCTTCTTGTCACCTACCCCCTACCCCCACACAAAGGAGCACCTTTCTTTTCCACCGCCTTCTATCCAGCGCCATCAGCATGTCCATCTGTCCCAAGAACTGCCCTTTTCTCCCTCTGTCTGCATTTTTGGCCCTCAGCTCCCTTGACATTGTTCTGCTTGCTCTCCTAACCTCCCTCCCGGCCTTCTCTTCTCCCAAGTCCTGCCTTGGGCCTCTCTGTCTCTCCCCCCGCCCCTTTCCTCCTCCGAGGCTCATTATAAAAAAGAAATCTTTCTAAATACGCCAAAAATGCACTCATCCCCCACGGACCCCAGTCTAGCACAAAGGGCTGGTTCTTTCTGGCTGCTTCATGTGGCCTCCTTCTTGCCCACTGCCTTTGAATTGTGGCCTCGTTCACATGACTAGAAGGGCTAACTGGGGATTTTCCCATGTGGCCGGGTGGGGAGGAGGCTGGGAGGGCCTGGAGTTGGAGGAAGGGGGTGGAGATCAGCCCGCTAGGATCTTCCCCAAGTTTGGTTTATCCTTCAGGGGAGAAAACAAACTGCTTACTTGATATCATGAATGAGTCCTTGAAACCTGAAAAATTTCACTGGATTTGTGGGAAGGGTTCAAGTTAGAAACCGGGGACTGAGCCAGACCAGGATACCAGGTAGAGTGGGAGGTTTCAAGGACAGTGCTGAGTTGGCCTTTCCCCTGGCGCAGGTTGGCAGTCCTTTGGCCTAGAGGCAGAGGAGGGGCTCCTCCCCACCCTTCACCCCTACCCCCAGCACTCTCCGTCCACAGGAGCACTGACCAGAGGGCAAGCAGCCCCTCCCCTCCAAAGCCAGGATGACCTTGCTCAGGAAAGAAAGACAACTGATGCATTCAGGAATGGAAGAGGGAGACAGGGGCAGAGGAGGGGTATCTGAGGCCTTCTCCCAGGGGCTCTGAGACAGGCCCTGGGCTGGCTAGTCCACTAGCCACTTCATGTTCAGGCTAGAGAAGGCATTCCCTGCCCTCATGTCCCCTGTGGATTTCTGAATTTCCCACTGTCCTTCCAGCACTCTCCCTGGACAACCTCCCCTCCCTTCCTCACCCCACCCCACAGCAGCCTGGCTGCTGGAAGTCAATGGTGCTCCTGAGTTAATCAAAAACTCCTGTACTTTGACCTTGAATCCAGGCCATATTTCCTTTGTCCTGGGGCAACAGGGTCAGCCTGCTCTCCTCTGGCTTAAACAGTGCTGGCAAAGTAGAAGGCAGGGAGGAGAAGGGGACTAATAAATTTAGCAAGGCCTCTTGCTCCTGCCTTTGGGGCTGGGTACTCAGCAGATGCTGACCTCACAACCATCCTACTGGTGGGGAAGGGCAGCTAAATACAGATTCCAGTTTGCATTGAGAGACTGAGCAGCAGGGGCCCCTGGGGGGCTCAGTCGGTTAAGCCTCCGACTCTTGGTTTCCGCTCACGTCATGATCTCAGGGCCATGGGGTCCAGCCCCCGTGGGGCTCTGCACTCAGAAGGGATCTGCTCAAGGTTCTCCCTCTCCCTCTGCCCCTCCTCCTGCTTGCACGTGCCCCCTCTCTCTCAAATAAATAAAATCTTTTTTTTAAAGAATTTATGTATTTGACAGAGAGAGACAGCAAGAGAGGTAACACAAGCAGGGGGAGTGGCAGAGGGAGAAACAGGCTCTCCACTGAGCAGGGAGCCTGATGCAGGACTCGATCCCAGGACCCCAGGATCATGACCTGAGCCAAAGGTAGACACTCAACGACTGAGGCACCCAGGTGCCCTGATAAATAAAATCTTTAAAGAAAAAAGAAAGAAAGAGAGAGAAAGAAAGAAAGAGAAAGAAAGAAAGCCTTTCTTTTTAAGGTGCAAAGCCTTACAGAAACTTGCCCCAGATCTCACGAATATGAAACCAAGGACGGAGAACACCTGGAGGTTTCCCGTGGAGTTCTGAGGGGGTTTCCAACCATGATTAGGTTAGAAAGCCCTGTGATTGTCCATCAAATGTGGACAGGTAGCTGGGAGTAGCTGTGATGTGGGAGCTGGGAGAGAGGAGTGGGGTCTGTGTGCAGCCTGCACTTGTGGGCAGAGGGAGGGCCCCAAGGGGGATTGGGAAGGCCCACAAGGTTGGACATTTCTTCCAAGCTGGAGGCCACCAAGACAGCTCTGTGTACAGATGGGGGCCAAAGAGCACCCCAGGCCCAGGATCCCACACCAGGGGCTCTGGGGCATCCCGGTCTGGCTTGAGATCAGGAGTTTGGGACACATTGGCGGAGAGTTCATAGGTCTTGTCCTCATGGGAGCCAGGTGGGGCCTTAAAATGGGTGCCCAGCAAAGCAAGGGGCACTTGGGGAGCACTGCTCTGTCTCTATCCCCTCCACACCTGTCCCCAGCCACCCACCCCCTACACCTGCCACTCCACCAAACGGGTCCCTCCTTCCCTCCCAGGTCCAGGTAACAAGTCAGGTCTTTCTGCTTCTTTCCACTTTCTCTTGCCCACTTACCACTTACCATCTCCCCCTCC
>RCUC01136534.1:0-23382 GCA_003697995.1 Taxidea taxus jeffersonii
AAGGAAAGTAACCTTGACCAGGGTTACCTACCTGGCCTGAGGTTGCCCAGCAAGGACACGCCAAGGAATGGAATCCAGATCTGCGGGGCTGGAAAGTCTGTTTTGTTAGCCTCTAGGGAACCCGCGACGTAGGGAGCAAAGGACAGAAGCAGAGAAAGCAAAGGCCTGGGCTTACCCTCTGACTCGGACTCCTCCTCATCCTCTTCCTCCTCCTCCTCATTGCTGTCGTCCTCACTCTCTTCTTCTTTGGCGATTTTCTGCCGAGCACTCTTAAACACGGACTGTAAGACGATCGAGTCTTCGTAGATCTAAAGAGTCACAGTGGTACCGGTTACAAACCACAAGCTGAGGACCCAAGATCCTCCTGACTGCTTTGTGACGCATGAGTCTATTAGAAACAGTGGTAGTTTTCATGCCTGCAGGAAGCTCAACAGGAAAACGCTGAGCTCAAACACTGACACACGGATTCTTCTGGAAAAAAAGCCCATTTGTGGTTGAAATAATTTGTGTGTGTGTGTGCCCACATGCATGGAAGGGTGGGCTTCTGTAAGATAGTCTCTCATTTTTGACAACAAAAGGAGTGTTTTAAAAACTGCATTTCTGGGGCACCTGGGTGGCTCAGTGGGTTAAAGCCTCTGCCTTCGGGTTGGGTCATGATCCCGGGGTCCTGGGATCGAACCCCACAGTGGGCTCTCTGCTCAGCGGGGAGCCTGCCTCTCCCCCTCCCCATCTATGCCTGCCTCTCTGCCTGCTTATGATCTCTGTCAAATAAATGAATAAAGTCTTAAAAAAAAAAAACTCCATTTCTTATTTGAGTCGTTCTATCCAAAACTGTGGTAAAGTGACCTCCTTAAACATGTGAAAGTCCTAACAAAATGGAGGCTCGTCTTTATCATCAGTTTGTCAGCAGGGGCCGTTACTACTCCAGTCAATACTTTCCTTTTACTGTCTGCACACACCTGAGCTAAGATCTGAAGTTCCAAAATGGTCCCTTCTCTCAAAATTAAAAACAGAAGTGCCATGTGATCCCGCAATCCCGCCTCTCGGTATACACCCAAAAGAACGGAGCGCAAGGTCGCGAAAGGAAATTTTGCACACCCGTGGCTACAGCACCGTTATTTGCTCTGAAGGGCCAAGAGTGCAAGCAAACCCAGGGTCCACTAGATGGAGGAACAAAATGCAGTATATGTGGAAAATGAATTCTTCAGCCTTAAAAAAGGAGAAATCCTTCCACCTGATACAAGACTGAACCTTGAGGACTGGATGCTGAGTAAGAGAAGCCAGTCACAAGACGACAAATACTGTCTTCTTCACTTCTGTGAGGTATCTGAGCTAGTCAAATCATAGGTTCCCAGGGACCAGAGCAGGGTGCTGGGGAGGGGAGGGGTCAGTGGGGAGGTGTTTCACCGGTACAGAGTTTCAGCTTTATCAGATAAAAGCATCCTGGAAATCTGCTGGACAATAAAGAGAACATAATACTGAACTGTACCCTCAAAAATAGTGAAGAGGATACATTTTAGATGTTTCAGCAAATAAAAAACCATGGACAACAATGGCCCTGGCTGTAGAACAGAGTCCTTTATTGTAAAGAGGAGCCGCAAGCTCACGAAGGTGACGGAACACCTTGGAGTGAGCACCACAGGACAGAGTGCGAAAGGGGACATGGAGTCCTGGGATGGGGCCGTGAGGGCAGAATCTGCCAGAAATCAGAATTCAGCTGGATAGGAACAGGTGAGGAGGATTCCATCAGGGCTGAGAAAGGAGGGGGGGCTTTCTAGGGAAGGAGATCAAGTGTATGCATCTGGCATTGTGCCAAGGTCAATTTTCTGTGGACTGCGTTGGGCAAGATGTTGCTGTCTGGCGGCCACATAAGAAGTCCGCGGGCTCTCTCTGTCCTATTGCTTGCACCAGCATGTATATCCAGGGAAACAAGTGGTCATGGGCCAATGTGATTAGATCACGGACTGTTCAGGGGGAGAAGCAGCAGGAAAAGGAGGCTACGGCACACGAGAGTAGGGTATGACTTTGGAAAGCAGCCTATGGAGATAAAATTCATTCTAGAACCTAACAGCACACAGTGGGTAGTAGATGGGAGGGCAAAGAAGGTCGTGAGAGAGAGAGAGAGATTGAGCAACGAGTCCCCAGGATGGAGTAAGAAGAAAGCCAGTCAAGAAGCCACCTGTGACTCTACTTCATGTGTGAGACGGGGTGTGGGCAGACAGGGAGGCTGAGGCATGGGATAGGGCCTGGAGGCCCAGCACCATGCTGCCACGGTAGGGTAGAGAACACCACCCTGAACCCGGGAATGTACCGTCTTTTCAGAAAAGGTCCATGCAAGGATTCTCATGTTCTCCAGTTTCGCGACTGGAATGGGCTTGAGGGCAGAAAAAGCAAGATCTGGAGAGAAGCCTAAGGAACTTATTGCTGGCTTGACACGGACACTGGGCTGCAGACACGGACCTCTCCTTCCTTCCCCATGATACAAGAGCATTGGGCTGGAAATACAGACAGGAACAAAGGGGCACCTACAAAAGGGAAGTGGAACCGAGGTGTAATTAAAGTGAGAGGATCCTCCCCTAGTTATTCTCATCAACTGAGTGTCACTTACTCATACACAGCAGACAAGGAGAGTTCTTTATGCAGTTGGCTTGATAAGCATTTTCTGTAAGCAATTAGAGACAGTGGTTCTTTTTTTCCTAGGTTTTTGGGTTTTTTTTTTTTCCCCCCTTAAATCACAGTAGTTTCACTCCCTGATGCAAGGCTGCGGTCAGAAAAATGAAGGTGAATATGATCAAATACACAGCCTTGACAAAAGCAGACACTGTACCTCTAGCCTTTCAGAATTGCACTAAGTGATTTCCTGGAATTCCTCCTCTAATTAGAAGCCAAGCCTTGAAGGGAAGCACAAGTAAGAGCTAGCACATCTATGGTACAAAGAGGCTGGCCTTCATTTCAACGTGCCAAAGCCTCGATTTACTTCCATACTAGCTCAGGGTGGACGTTTTTACTTCTCATTTTTGCTTCCACCTGGGGGAGCAGCAATGATTCAAACAGCAGAAAAATGACGTCTATCACTTACAAGCACAGAAGCAGAGGTAAGGTTCCACATTTTTTAGGAAACGAAAGACGTACCTGGGATCCTTCCAAGTTGAAGGTCTGAGCGTTGTGACAGAGAAGCATGACATCTTTCTCCAGGTCACCCAGGCTCCGGTACTTGTGATTACGAATTCTTTCCTGAAGTAAATTTCGGATAAAAGAAAGGAAAGAAGAGGAAGAAGAAGAAGAAGAAGAAAAAAAAAAGCAAACAATCATTACTTGGTCAAAAAAAAAGAGCCCGATTTGATTTTCCCTTTGTCTTCACAGCAGACAGCCCTGCTGGGGATGTGGGAGTGAACAACTCCAGGGGGCGCCAGTCAGGGAGAAGACCCTCCCACAGGTGTCCCTTCTTGTAAAGGGGAAGGAGCAGCACAGGATGGGACAGGAAAACAGCAAAAGGATGGGGGGAGGAGTCTGAAACGTCTTAAATAAAATGCAATATAATACAGCAGGAGCTCTCTACACAAATAAAATACATGGAAAGGCCCAAGGATGTCTCCGTCATTTTGGTTGACAAGCCCTAGATTGGGGGGGACGGGGTGGGGCTGTCCATGGCGCTCGGACAGGATGCCGCTGCCCAGTTCTCACTGTTGTCATTTCAAGGGCTTCACCCTTCTTTTTTATAAAGTGTGTAAA
Source organism: Taxidea taxus jeffersonii (assembly GCA_003697995.1). Taxonomy (NCBI): domain Eukaryota; kingdom Metazoa; phylum Chordata; class Mammalia; order Carnivora; family Mustelidae; genus Taxidea; species Taxidea taxus. Next base: position 3,733 of record RCUC01136534.1, read on the forward strand.
CAAAATATCTACCTTTATTTTTTTGAAATCCACCGGCTTCCTAATTAATTCATAATATTCTGGCAATTCTTTCCTTGAAGGTAACTGAATGAAGACTTCACTGAGCTGCCGCCCTGAACTGTAGGGTGGGAGAGAGAAACAGACACAGATGCGATCACATGCGACCGAGGAAAGAGTTTAATTCAGAAAATGCCCAAAAAGCAAACAGCACCCCGTGCCTAAGGACGCGGGGCCCTTTAAATCAAGAAAAATCCCATGACTGTACTGGAGATGCGTGCTCCTTGAGCTCACTCCAGAATCACATTAAAATGCCATTAGATCCCCACTTCTGTCACATGCAGGACATGGCAGGTCCACTGTAAGTTCCTCCTTCAGAGAGAACACGGCTCTGCTTTTTGATAGAAATCTTCAAAATGTCCTATTCAACCAACAATTCCATTTTTAAATGAATATAATTGAACTGGTTTAAAAAAAAAAGTCCACAATGGCTTTATTTCCATAATCCTTTGTCTTCAAACTCCCTGTCTACTTAGAGCATAGTATGTTAGAATATACTCCAGAAACTCAGATGAAAAGCCTTTGTGTGTCTTTCTTTTCTGTCTTATTCCTTTCAGAGTATTTTACACACCGTGAACCCCGCATACCTTTATTAGTATTTGCCAGAGGAACCCCTTCCGATCGCCTAACTGCACTTGTGTGTGTGCACGGAGCCCCTTGGGCAGGAAAAAAAACCTGACCTCTAGCAAGCGTGGGTGCCTCGCGTGTCTGGGATGAGTGTGGTACCCTCCCTCAAATCCGTGGTCACTTTATTTGAAAGCAAATTTAACAGCAACAAATGCTTCACAATTGATAACTTTGAAAACCAGTCTCTAATGCACTGTGAGCTTTTAACACCACTTATAGCATTGGAAGCCGGCACGGTTACAGGAACAAAGATACTCATAATTTCGGTTCAAGAGTCTAACGTCTGCCTCGGCCTCTCCAGATCAATGGGGCAGCTTGTGAGACAGGCTGGAGTCATTTTTCACAAAAATCTCGCCTCCCTTGCGAGGCAGTCTCTACTTCCTTTGTGAAGGCAGACCTACCAAATAAATAAACATACATCACTGCCGTGTAAATTCCAGAAGGTTGAGTCCAGGAGTGTGCAAGCACACTAGAAGCCGTGGCGAAGAATGAAGGACAATATGCTCTTTTAATCCATGGTCCCAGTTGTATAATTAAAAAATATTCATAATGACAGTTATCATAAAAAAGGCATGCGCAGTAACTCAAGCGGTTGCTTAGCAACCAGTGGGGAAAATGCTGAAGAGCATAGGGGCCTGCATAAATTAACCGAAAATCCTCTGTCAAAGGAATGGGTGAGTTTTTCTGTTATGCGAGGTCTCGGCTTTATTTTTTTTTAAGACATATAGGAGCCTCATGAATATGAAAACCAGGGGCACACACGAGGGGTTGAAGAACGCTGCAGTTTATGAGGGAACTGGATTTTCGGGTTACTGTGGGAAGAACCAAGGAGGGCCTCCCACCCTACAGCTCCCCTACCCCCGTTCTCCAGGCTAACAGATGCGTCTGTACCTCCAACCATTATACCGGAGAGTATGTGACAACAGCTGGCTTATTTACTGTCACCTTCACTATAGGGCCACAATTCCTGGTTGGTCTCTTTTCGTCCCATTCTGGGATTTATATACACCAACGTATTACCTGTTTGAAAAGGAGTCTCTGAAAGGCAATTTATAGGCATCAGTTTTTCTATTGCTCTCCGTGTCTTCTCCACAATCAGGAAGTCAGACCCCTTTGTAATAATCTCGGACTGAACACCTGACCCTCAGTGACATCTTTACGCTGTCATTTTGTACGTTGCCAACAGATGGTGTCATTTTTCTAGTGACGGATTACAAGGACATCTGTGCTCTGTACACCTGCGATGGACAGACTCTCGGTTTCAACTGTACTACTGGTGACATAAGAAATCAGCCGTTTGCGCCAGGAATGTGATAAAGCACTTTCAAATGGGGTTCAACATGGCCAAAACAATCTTGGTCTGATGTCCCTGCCCTTAGTCGGGTTGTGGGAATTCTAGACCCTGTGACAAGACAGGCCTAGAATTATGTGTGCTCATAAAGGAGAGAGCTGAATGTTCCGGGACTCAGAAAATAAGACAGAATTTTGATACTGTTTAAAAAGTTAAGGTTCACTTGACTCAGTATTCCTGTCTATCTCCTATCTCCCGTCTCCCTGAGGACAGAGTTACAGGGGCAAACACAAGACCCAGAAGCTACTGGAAAAAGACCTCTTGTGTTTTGTAGGTGTGATCATCACACAGTCATCTCAGTCTGGCTTTCAAGGTCCTCTTCTGCTCACCCCCTGCAAACCCAGTCTGTACTGAGGACCTGACTCTTCTCGCCAGGACAGCCTCTTTCTCCTGTGCCCGTGAAGACCGTGGTCAACCTCCACTTCGTTACTCATTCCCAGTCTCCATGCCTCCAACCATACTTCAAGAAGCCATTCTCCATGAAAATGGGAAGAAATTCTTACTATCAAACTAACCCTTGGTACCTCCCCCCTGCCCACAACTTAATTCTTCTATGTACAGGCTTTTTTTTCTTTCTTCTGCTCTTTTCCAAAGAGGGTGGGAACATCTTATATATGGACAAAAGCATCCCCCTCCCTGTTGGAGGTAGTGGTTCTGATGACCAGCTTGGGCAGGAATGTCAGGAGGACAACCAGCTTTATGTGACCCATAGAATGCCATGAGGTAGGGGCGTATGGGTGGCTCAGTTGTTTAAGTGTCTGCCTTCAGCTCATGTCATGACCCCAGGGTCCCGGGATTGAGCCCCAGGTCGGGCTCCTGTTCAGTGGGGAGTCTGCTTCTCCCCGTCCCCACCTCCTGCCCCCCAACCTGTGCATGTTCTCTTTCCCTCAAAGCAAGCGAGCAAGCATCAAGTTAGGAGAACCACTTGCTGACATCACTACAGTAACTTATTTTTTTCCTACATTAAAGGTTAAAAAAAAGAATTAAAAAGGAAGTGAAATAGCCTGAAAGAGTTTTGAATTCTTGGCATTTTTCAAACTGAAGCTGAGTAAAGGTTTTTTCAATATACCTTCTCAATGCCCCCCTTTTTTTTGCAGTGCTGGAAAGTTTTTTTTTTTAAAGTCCAGAACAATGGGCTAATTGTACAATGGTCTGCAGAAGGTGTTCGGTTTCTGTTGAAATGCTTAACCCACCCCACTCCAGGTATTTTTCCATTATGTCATTTTGTACAATTTAAGGCCTAGAAGTAGAAATTGTTCACTGGAAGAGTGCGCTTCCCATGACAGAAATGATACCCACTTCCCTCCATGGAAGAAAGGATTCCACTGATGGTCCCTGACTTCAGATCTATTTCATACAGTGATCTATCACCGAAGAGGAAACGTGGCCCTGATAGGAACAGCCTGGGAGGAGGGAAGGAGTGTGACCTAAAACCTAAAATAACACTGTGCACCTTCTGAGAGTTTCCAGGTGCTGGTGCGCCAGCAGCCTGGGGGATCCCCCCCACAGAGGTGAATGGGCACAGGGACACATGGCCCCAGGGCCAGGGTGTATGAGACAGAGGGGCCCCATGCTACTGTGGGCACGTGGTTTGCAGCAAGCCACTGCGGACTGCATGAATGGTGCTGCGTACACAAGGGTACGTACACACACACGCGAGGTTTCCTTTGCTCGGCTTCACTTGGGAACCCACTTCTCTCCATTACTTCCGCAAACCAAAGGATGCAACTTTCATGTCTGTACTCCTGGGATTCTAAAATGGTGACTGCATAAACAACGAACGTGACATCAGTTTTCCCTCTAATTACCTTTTAGGCATGGCAGAAGATGGGAAATGCTCGCTAAGAGACCTACTCCTTTAAAATGCTGGCTATTCTGCCTTCCCTATAAACCCAAACCAAGAAGATAAGCTATTAGGCGAGAAGTTTTTTGGTTTTTGTTTCTGGGCTTTTTTTTTTTTTTTCCCCCTGTCTTATGGTTTTCTTTTTACCTGCCCAGGCTGATCTGTTGACAAGCATGGATAATGGAGACTCCTGAAAAAAGAGGACTTAGCTAGCATTGAAATTGCCACATGTTTACACTTATAAGCTAAACAAAACCTATCTTGCCACCATAAAAAGAGAAAAATAATGTCATGATTTAGAATTCCCACTTGGAAGGATTTCACCAAAACAACAACAAAAAAGTTACTACATCTTAAAGGAATCAAACACAGGAAAATCTTTCGGGACGAAAACTTTTAAAAATTGGGTCAATATTGGAGGGCAGTAGGTCAAAGCATGCCATTGCTTTTCAGGGTCAGATTCCTGTGCACCTAAAATGCACTGCAAACACAGCAGCACCCCACTTCCCCTGAGAGCCCCCAGAGACCCGAGCCAGGCCGGCAACAGGTGTGAGGAGCGCCTGCCCTCCATGTTCACTACTGAGATCTCTCACCCGGGTCTTCCTGAGTATACGGATCGGTAATTCCTAACAAGCTTGGAGATCTGAAGAATGCGGGAGTTTGTGGCAGAACAGGACACAGTGGGGGCAGACGTGCTTCTGGCCATGGGAGTGGAAGTGGGTAAAAATCACCCCGGGGGGCGCGTCAGGACTGTAGATACAGGATGTGCCCGAGGTAGCAACAAATTCAGGTCACATCAGGTTAAGGCAAGGTAAGCGCCCTGGTGTCAGCAGTCGATAGAAGGCTCACTGAGCTCGGTGAGAAAAGCAGCAAGGCTTTATGGAGAGTCTTAAATACAGGGATGCGGGCTGCACGCCTCGGTTTTTGGTGATCTTCTCTGGGCTGGTAATACGTGTATGTCACATAAGCATATCCATACAAGACACAGACGTACATACACAACGCTCATCACAGTGTTATTTAGAATAGCTAATGCAAACCAGCCAGGACGTTCGCTGGGGAAAGGACGACAGGATGCTAGAGGTTCTGAAATGTCGCACTGGAAGAGGATGCCTTGAGGAAGGGAGAAAGCCTTGTTGGGACCTTCGGTAAGAATAAATAAATATAAGAACATAGGGTATCCGATTGTAAATGTAGTCCAAATGCAAGTAGGTTTTTAAAAAGTCGTCAACCAAGGACCACGAGGAGATACGCAGAGCATACATAAACATTCCCAACAACGTACTCGGACTCAACAGAATGAGGATTTGCACGCTAGTGCAATTTGGAACCGTATCATTAACCATAAATAAAGTTGGCCTCACACACTTCTCCTGGGTTACCTCCTGGGCTACCTTCTTTGACAACATGCTGTAAGTCAAAAACCTCATCTAATTTTTTCCAGGGAAATGCTATCTAAGGGGTATATGACCACCTTTTATTTATGTCACCATAAATATAACATTTCACCAACTGGCCCCTTTTAATTCCACTATAATAAAGCCAAATAAATAGAATAGTAGAAGAGAATAATCACATACAATTTATCATGTAGCACAACACTCAACATCTACTACACTGTTAAGTTCCCATTTATTTCTTCAGGTTTCTCTCCTTGAACTTTCTACTACAAACCAAAGATGCTCGGCAGGACGTGGGATTCCGAGAATATGATTTCTTTGCTTAGACAGGCATTTGGAGGAAGCTTGGAGATCTAGTACCTATCACTTGACTCAGAAATACTGACCCAGGATGTCTGGTTGCTTCCCCTCTTTTTCTCACTTGACATTTCCTAAGAGCAGGTAGAAGTATCGAGTCCTAACTGCCCACCTGTCCAGCTATGACCTTGGTCAGCTTCTTCACCCGTTTATGCCATGTCCTCTGAAAGAGTGGGACAGGGCTCAAAGGATGTCTTCCTTTCAAAAGGCAAGGACCCACCTTCCCTTCCCCTGAGTATTTTATGCTCGGATCTGACCGTGTGTCTCTGCTTTGCGATAGTAAAAAAACTCTTCAAAGCTTTTGGCCCAAATGTGACCCAACTCAAAAGCACAAAACTCTCGCAGGCAAGCAAAATCAAATGCTCCCCACCTGAGCCTCAAGTCCCACACGTCACTTCACCAGAGGGGTGGGCTAGAGGGGGCACCGGAGGGCTGCTCTAAGTGGCTGTTCCAGCAAATTCCTAAGGAAGTGTAGGAAGTGTAGGACGTGTGGTTCTACGCGAGGAAGCAGATTTCTCCCCATGAATATGCAAGAACATACATGCCCAGGAACTGCCGTCTTTCAGAGCAATCCGGTTTTTGTTACAATGCTCGTAAAGTGGCTTTAAAGACAGTTTTATCGGCCCGTAAGAAACTCTGCCTTGTTTCTCCCGCTGGGGCTCCTCATCCTCCTCCCTCAGAGAGAGGTCACGGATGCTGGTACCAGCCTGCAGCTTGGAGAGGCAGACACCCTGCCCTTCCGGGCCGGACTGACCCTGGAAGCCTCCGGAGGCCTTCTGCGCCTTGCAAGGCAGACAGGCTAGGTTTATCTGTGGGCTGCCCACCTGCTTTAGGTGGATAACTGGCCGAGCATCGTAAACTAAGTGCCAAGTGGCCAGGAGTCCAAGCTACCTCTTTGACTAAACATGCGACAAGTACCAGTATTTGTCAGGAAGGAAAAACAAAGTTCTGAAATCCACATTTCCCTGAGCAAATTCTCCCTGGACGAAAGACAGCTCCTGTGCTCCAGTTTGGCCTTTTCCAATGTGTGCTCCAAGGAACACAAGCTTAATCAATTTTCAATGGGTTCCCCTGGGAAAGGGGGTTTTGTTGGTCGGAGGCTTTTGGGATACACTAGGTGGAAAGAAGCCCAGTAGGGGACTTCCAGTCAGACTTCTCAGAGCCTCTCACTGCACCAGGGGGTCTCCCAGAAGCTATGGGACAGGAGTCTGAGGACCCAGTCCGGGGATCACCATTTCAGACAATGTAGGAGGCTACAACCTCACCAGGCTACAGCTACAGAAGAGGAGGCTGAGCCCCAAGTATCCAATGCAGGAAGCAAGGCTCCTCACCTCCAAGTGTGTCCTAGTTCGTGACAACTTCTCTCGCATCTAATTAGAGCTACTATATGCCAAAGGGCTTGGGCCCCAGATCCACAGTCCTAGCCTCCCTCCCCTATTTAAAGAGACAACTATGTCTGGTGCCAACATTGCTAAAAATAAATTTCGTCTAAAAGAGCTTCTTGGCTAGCCCTGAAGGGATAGTCAATACTAGCAACATAATCACAACATCAAGGGCCGTTTATAGCCACGGAGAGAAATCGGATTTTCTGGGCGGGAGGACGCCGGGCAGGGGAGCTGTGCACACACACTCTCCACATGTGGGACCCACACATGCCACCTGTCCTCCCCCCCCGCATTCCCGTGGGCGGCACAACATTTACCTACCAGAGACCCCAGGGCGATCTGTAGCTTCCCTTCTCTCACATCAGTCTGCTCTGCAGTCTTGTCAGTCATACGTCTGAGAAGTCACCTGTCCTCACACCCACCGCCTTGTCCCACTCTTTGGCCCCTTCCCTTACCCTGCAGGGTCCAGTCCTACTGGGATCTAGAATGGTCTCTAGAGGGTCCTGCTTTTCCCTATCAACACGGTGGCCCATGCACAGGGGACCGAGGGCCTCTGCCTTGTCCCCCACCCCTGCGGTCTACTTGGGGATCCCCACTCTGCGCACGAGCAGACCCGATGACCCAATGCCTTCACAGATCCTGCGCTGGCCCTGCCCTCCCTCCCTGTATACACCATACTCATACCGGGTGCGTGTTCTTCCTTCGTAGCCGTTGCCAGCTATGTTTTAAGGCATTCCATGGGATTCATTTCTACACAGTTCTCAGTACTTGCACAGAGACTGGCACACAAAGTGCTCGTGCTTCTGAACACATGAAAAGAACTTTCAATTCTGTTTACCCTAATATGAGCTCTGAACAACACACATCATAAACTTGGGCGTATGGAGAAGAGAAGCATACGGGACAGTAAGGGACGAGAAAGACTCCAGAGCCTGGAGGAAATGTCAAGGCCCCAAACTGCTAAAAACCACAGTCTAAATGTGTCTTCAGTAAAAATGTATTAATCTAGGTCCCTATCACCTCCACGGAAGGCCCAGGCAGGACACGGGAGGCTTACAGTACCCTCTAAAGTTGGGATTAATCCACTTTTCATGGTCACATGACCATTCTGATGGACAAGGGGGAAAAGGAGCTTATGTCTGCCCTGTTTACTGGGTTGGGTGCTCTCCGCAGCACACCATTTAGACCGATAAAGCGTCCTTTCCGTGTTTTACGGGGGCGGGGGGCAGCAGAGAGGGGTGTTTAACCAAGCTGCTTCCTTATTTAAAGTGGCCAAACCAATAAAGTCCAAGTTATATGTTGTTTCCATCCCCAAATGCAAATCCAGACGGAGTTCTGTCTCACGGTGGCAGAAACGGAACCCGATTCCTGACGTCTGGCACAGAGGGTCTGGCTTCCAGGGCTCAACGCTGTTTCCTCAACACCCACAAGGATTACCAACAAATCGACTGTCTTGCACACCGGTCCCATCCCCACACAGGCATGGGTAGGCACCAACCCTTCCCACGTTTCATCGCCTTACATGCACAACAGGGGATGGGTATTCATTCTGCAATGCATTAGGGAAGAAGCCTCAGTGCCTCCTCCTCCTGGCCCTAGACTGGATCCTACGAGTGAGGAAGAGAGATGCTGTAAAGGATGTCACTGGGTCAACCAACAGAAATGCAATATGGATGGTCAAGCATCATAACGAGACACATATTTTTTAAATTCATGCTGACTGAAAGAAAACAACCTCCAGTGCAGGTCTAGAAGCTCCACCCTGGGAAAATCCTGCACATCCCCCTCTCCCACTCCACCAACATGTCCTTCTCCCCAAATCTCTGGGAGAAAAGCATTTCCGTTTTCCAGCCACAGAAGCAAAAGCACACAAAGGTCAAAGGGACTGGCTCAGGACTCTCAGGACCAGGGGGCAGGGGAGCCCAGAAGCAGCCCCAGGGCGCCTCCAGAAGGCCCCGCACAGGGTGTGTGCCCTTCCCCGCACCCCCGCCACGCACCACGCACCGCAGGCGCTGTCCGCTGCTCAGGAAACCCGCACCCCAAGGCGGCCCCGAGTTAGGGGTCCGCGGGTGGGAGGCAGAAGCCGCGCCCTCAGGGAACGGGGAGCCCCAGCAGCCGGCGGGGAGGAAGAGGGGCCCTGCCGGTGTGGACACACCCAAACGGAGGCGCGCAAGACACCTGCGAAAGCCCCGAAGCCCCGGGCCATGCCGGTGTTTCAGGGGATCTGGGCGCCTCCACGCCCCACTCCACCCAAAGTGGAGGCGGTCGGGGGTGCGGGGCCCGCGGAGGAATGTGCTTCCGGCTCCTTCGGGGGCTGTCTGTGCTGGGCCAAGGGATACCTGTGTTCAGAGACAAGGGCATACGAGACAGATCCTGACCTGTTTCCTTCTATTTCCAACTGAGAATTACCGGGCACCTTCTCCACGTTACACCTGCGGTAGAGTAGAAAGAACACCGGCGTCAGAAGACCTGGGTTCGAGTCCCAGCCCAGCTCTTCCTCCTCCGTTGGGTGACCTTGGGGGAACGCGGTTCACTTTTCCAAGCCTCCGACCGCTCACCCTCCTGCCTCACCTCCTCTGGGGGTTTGAGGGAAGACCACACGAGGTTGTGCATGGGACCACACCCAGAGAAAACGCACCGTTCTCCAGAAACGGGGTAGGGGACAAACAATGATTTCCTCGCATCTCTGAGGCTTGTCCTGCTTCTCTTGGACACGCAAAAGCCTGTTACTCAGGTGCCCTTTCCCCCTGCACATGTTCAGGGTAGCGTTAAGGCCCGGGTTCCCTCCACTGCTCCCAGAGCAGTGCAAGGCAGGCAGCATCGGCCGGGGAGGGGCCGAGGGGGGCCGTGACCTCCTGGAAGCAGCTGTGGCCTGTCCCTGTCCTAGCCTGGCTCCTACTACTTACCTCAGAGCTGGAACACACGGTGTGACACCAGCCTAGGGACGGCACTCCGGAGGACACCACCCAGGCGGCTGGCTCTGCCTCCCAGACCTCTAGTCTTTGCGAGTAAGTCCCTTCCTCTGCAGAGGACCAGGAAACACCACCTGCGGTCTCTTGCTCTTCCATGGCCTCCAGGGAAGCCATCCTGGGCCTGCTACAGGGTGTCCCTTTGTGCGGCGGCCAACCAAGCAGCTGCCAGGTGTGAGACATCGCAGCAGAGACCGCCCTCCCGTCCAGACCATCCTCCAGGTGAGGACAGCTCTCTTTGGCATACGCTGCCTAAGTGGGGCCGCCTAGAAAAATCCCTTCTCGGAGCCACTGCCAGCTCTTAGGAGGGCTTGAGGCACGACAGAGCGGGGGAAGCATAGACCAGGGAGAGCAGAGAGGTGGGAAAAAAGAGAATGAGCTGGAATGTCTGAAAGAAGAGGGAGAAGAGGAAGGGACGCGATGGATAATGATGGCGGGAATGTCACCAAGGTGGACTGTGGAACCACCTTTCCTGTGCGAAGAATTTAGATCATCCTTATCCGGTAGGCAAAGGGAAGGTGTGCAGTGTTACCTGGGAGACAGGCTCGGATCCACACCCCAGAAAGGCAGGACGAGGAGCAGACGGGAGGCAAGGGACACGGGCAGCAGGCCAGGCCAGCCGCGGGGACAGCCTCAGGAAGAAGTGTGGCCTGGACAGATGCCGGCGTGTGTGCGGTGAGCGTGCTGAGTGTGAGTGCATTATCAGGAATCAGGCATGGGGTTGGGAACACTTTTTCTGCTGTGCCTCTGGGACGCTGGGTTGGTGATTAGCTTAACCATGGGGATACAGAGGAAAACAGACCTGCAGTAGCAGAGGAAGAGAAACGTGGCCCCAAGAAATACTAGCTTAGTTTGTAGAGCAGGATGTAAATAATTCGAACAATGGGCAAGGTTCTGTGAGCTGAAGCTAATCAAGACTGGAGATCGCAAGGGATGAAAGGCTTGGAACAAGAGAGATCCCGGCAGAATAATTTTGAGCGATTCGGGTAAGGAGTGCATGGGGACAGACCTACCAAGGTCAGTGATCTGATCACCTTAGGTGGGGAAAGGAAAAAAAGGTACAAATGCCAACAAAAACAACAACAATAACAAAAGAGTTCAAAGAAGAATGTGGATGTGGATTTGGTTTTAAACATCTGTTACCAGAGATCTACTTTGGAGGGCCAGGAGGAACAGTGGCATGAGCAGTGCCCTCTGGATCGAAGCTTCTGGATGGTGCTCAATGCGGAAGAGCCCTCACACGGTAAGTGAGACACATCAGGTCAAGCACACGAGAGGAAACCTTGGAATAATGCAACATTTTAACAGGATCCCACCCCTTCTGGAGAGTGGATTGATGTGATGTGGACCTTCAAAGCCAGCAGCTCAAAGTCAGCAGCCTTCCTCAAACGGGGGAAATGCTACAAAGGACTTCGGGATGTGCAGAAAGTCAGCAAGGGCAGTTTGTCCTAAGGTTGGAGGTCTACCGAGTCCTTCCGTCGAAAGGTGCTAAAATTGGAATGGAATGAAGTGAAACGTTGGCTCTCCATTTCCAGGGTCAATGGCTTTATAATGATAGTATTTTTCCTCCCTAAAAGTGACCCTAAACACAAGAGAATGTCATTGTGTCCTCCTACAATGAGCTCACGTGACCCCTCCATCCCTGAATTCCCCTGGCCAGCCACCTACTGGAAGGAACACCACGTGGTAGGAAGACTATGTCCTCCAATGCACATATGGTGAGCAAGTGGATAAGTACTTTGAGGTTTTTTTGTTTGTTTATTTTTACCTTCTGGCCCTATTCTGTAGGACAAGGCTGGAAATGAGGAAGGAATGCCGTAACTGTTTCTAGCATGAAGGAATGATTTTCTACAAGTGAGGACAGCTAATATTTGGAACAAGCCAAGGCTTTCCACCATTCTTGGACAGGTCACCAAGACTTCTTAAAATTCAGGGCAAGAAGAAGACAGTCCCTGTTCAGGGAGGACAGCAGAACCTCAAGAGTGTCAGAGAGGAAGGAGCCCAGCAGTCACCAGCCTTGGCCCCGCCCCCACCGTAGGCCAAGGTTTCATCCACCCATCAGACCGGCCAGACAGGTATCTCCTGCCTCCCGCACTGCTTCCCTGTGTCTGTCCTTAATGCTGGACCTGAAGTCCCAACTGTTGGCAGACAGCAGGGCCTGTCCTCCTGCAATGCTCCTGCCACAGTCCTCAAACAATGGTCAGGGAACAAGGCGATAATACAACCTCATCTTTCGCGTCCAGATTCTTCAGGGATGAGAACAGTGCTCAGATTTGAAAAGCAAGGCACAATAAATGTTGAACAAAAGCTACCAGCAGAGCACGGGAAGGCCCTTCACTCGGGCCCAAGTTCCAATTGCAAACAAATTACATCCCGAAGGAGTGTGGGCTGCTTCTCATCATGTTTAAGAAATCACAAGGAGCAGACATGGAGCCAGAGACGAGCAGAGTGCCAGTGTCCCCATGTCAAAACGAAAAAAGGAAACTTGGGGCTGCTATGCTTGATGTTGGACCCTCGGTAAAAACATTGAGAAGAAATTATTCGGATGCCACGGGGCTATTTAGGGAAGATAAATAACATCATTTGAGTACCAGCAGGGGGTCTCCTAGAAAAAGCCATGGCAGGCCAACCTCATTTCATTCTTTCGGCGGGGTTTCTAGGTGGATAGACTAGAAGAGGCCACGAACGTGGTTGCCTCTTGGCTTTAGCCTTTCTTGATAGCCTTGACAAAGGACAGATGAATGTGCGTGACATGATGGCATGGTCATGTGAGTTTGCACATGGCTAATCGACTTTAGGGATTACTGGCTACTACATTCCTGTGAACCTGAAGTGATTTTCAGGGGGCACAGACTAGAGACCTGTCCTTTGCCCTTCAGAAGTTTCCAGCAACAGCTTATAATAAGTCTTCCGATGCCCAAAAGAAAAAAAAAAAAAAAAGAACTTAAACAAGGAAACCTTCTTTTAAAAGGCCCCAAAATTAAGTTATAACAGCAGACTGGAAAGGTGGGATATGAGTCAGTTAAATGAAACTGACAGGGCAACGAATGAAGTCAGTAGGTACAGGTTCCAAAAAAAAAAAAAAAAAAATCAAATGCTTCGTTGAAGGCTAACCTTGGCAACATCAAGTGACAAAAGAGCCTTCTGCACGTTTAGGGGAATGGCAGCTTCTCAACAAGCCCGTGTTCCATAAAGGTTAAGTCTGTGTCAGAGTTGCTGGAAAACTTTAATACACTCTTGAGTCACTGGTATCCAGCCCAAGGAAGCTGACCACCCTGCGCTGCGGCACGAGGATACAGGCGGAATTCTGGGTGCTGGATGTTAAACGGGACACTAAGAAAGCAGGAGGAGCCCAAGGAAGGGGACTGAACGGTGCACGTCTAGATATCACTGAGAGCAAAGGGAGGGGTTTCGACCTCGAGGAGAATGTCATGAGGGGGGTACGTTGTCCACAAAGGACATTTCTTGAAAAGAGGAACAGGTTTACTCTCTGAAGGTCCAAAGAGAACAAACAGCTAGTCGACAGTAGGCTGAATCGATTTTAATATGGGAAATGACTTTTGTGTTTGGAGGGGTCCTTCGGTGCCATGAACTGCCCCCTAACCCAGTAACCTAACCCTTGGGGGTGCGCACACAGAGGCTGGATGGTGGGCTGTCCGACGTGGTGTGGGGGACACACCTGTGTTGTGGGAAGACGGACCAGGGAGAGCTAAAACGCGGAATCCCTCCAGAATCTTTCCCTTATCCAGGCAAGGCTAAGCCCCATCTTTAGACCTGGGACAGCTCTCTAAGACCCTACCCCTCGCACCTTGCTCTAGAGCTCATCCCCGGGGCCATTTTAAAGGCTTACAAATGCACATCAGGATGAATCCCTCTTTGAAAGAAATCAAGTCTGAGGTTAAATAACACATAATCTTACAACAGGATTTTTTAAAAACCTTCTACAGTAACAGAAAACAATGCACAATACAGTAAGTCAAAACAAAGCCTTCTCCCTCTACTTGATTTGGGGAAAGAAAACGATGGAAACGAGTAGTAGCTGGCCAGTATTACCGTTAGAGAGCAGTTACCGCCGACGGGTTTTACATTTGTGAATCACACGAAATTACCGGCTCTTTGGGGTCACATTTTAAAAAGTACCCTCCTTAAAAAACAAAACAACACAACAGGCCTGGCACTGAAACCAAAGGGAATAAACAGACTCTTAAATTATCCTACTTCTTTATAAAAAAGAAAGATACATCTGTCCCAGAATCATGCAAGAACTTTGAAAAAAAACTGTCTCATGAGAGCTAATTAATTCTTATAGATCAGTTAAATATAGATGGCAGTTCTTATTTAATACATCGCTAATCTGTACGACTGTCAGAACCCTAACATTTGGCTGAGGGGATAGGAGGGAGGTGAGTACGGCTGGTATTTCTCGCACAGGTAGGTTGAGTTACTATATTAGTAGCTGACTTTAATGGCAGAGAAATCTCAACACATGGAGGGGTAGGTACAGTTCCCAGCAGTATTTTCTAAAACCAACAAAAATATAACAATGTATCCAATTAAGGCCCTCCTAATTTGAGAGCCTCCTACTTGAGAACCAAGTTTGGTAAGAGAAATAAAACACAGAAATATTCAGAATCAGTGCTTTTTCTAGATTACTAACATGAACAGCCCATGAAACACGCGGCGGCTACTGGGAACATGCCCCCTAGAAAGGACCCCAATGTGGAAGCCGACAGGATAGGCCTTGGGAGGGTACTTTTCCAGGAAGGGTTAAAGAAGTAATTGAAACCAGAGAAAGGGGAGGGGGAAGAAAAAAAAGGACTTAATGTCTGCACGCTAAAATATTTAAATATTCATTCCCCTACAGTACACGCAGAGACATGCTCAATCATCAGTCCCAGGGAAACTGTGTTTTCCATTTTCAGGGGGGAGAAAAGCGCGGAAATCCTATCAGCAAGGGCGCTTCCTTTCAAGCACCCCGGAGCTCCCTTCACCCACCGGAGGGGCCCAAAGTAGTCTGAGAGGCTGGTGATCAGGAAGGAGACGACTCCCCCAGCTTGGCCTGTGTTCAGTCCTCAAGCTCCCGGAGGGCCTCTCGAGGCAGCTACAGTCAAGTCTTCCATTTTGGGGACGAGGCACACAGACTCAGGGAGGTCGAGGCAGCTGCCCCAGGGCCCCACAGGTAGTGAGGGCCGGAGTGCAGACTCCAACATGGGGAGCTGCACCCAGACGAGGGCTTGTGCCGTCAGCTCCCAGGCGGGGCTTAGCTGAGGGTACAGGATGGAGCCTCCCATCCGGGGGGGGGGGGGGTCTTGCGGATCGTGGCCAGCCCCCAGCTATGGGTTTCCGAAAGGCATAAACCCAAAAGGCTAAGGAGCCAGCAGGTGATATAATATAAAGGAGTTGAGGGGGCCAGGTGGGAAAGGCTTGACGACAAATGGCCGCCAGCCCTCCACGCTGGAAGGGTGACGGCAGGTGATGGGGAGTGGGGGTGCCCCAGAGCAGCAGAGCCCCTGGGGCGGGGGTGGCCATGTCTTCACTCCCACCAACTATGACCTTAGGGAAACTTGGGTAGGATGCAGCATGATCTTTAGATTTTCTTTTGCAAAGAATGGAAAACACCTGAAGTTTCTAAGAAATCTCACCAGTTTTAAGGTATTTGCTTTCTTTTTGTCCTCCCTTCCCCACCCCAACAACATGAACCATGAAATAAATCAACCTGTTGGCAATATGCGGTCCACCAGCTGGTGACCTCTTTTATACCATTCAAGGAGGAGCGAGCCATCACCTGGAAGAAAAGGCCTAGCTTCTAACCCTCTTGTTGTCTCCTCCGGCTGCTCCTGGGGCCCTAGGCTCACCCAGCAGGTTACAAACTAAGGCACACCAGGGCAAAGTGACCGATGTTGCACTCTCTAAGACAACGACAAAAGAGTCGGTGGCATATGCAAGAGGGATCCTACTTATATTTCCTTGCAACAGGGGCTGCTCAAATAAGGCATTGTTGTCCAAGCTGGTTTCCTGGAAACGGTTCCTGCCTGTCCTACGCCTGTCGATAGGGCTGGGGATGGAGAGAAACTTGACAGTTATGGACTCTTGGTTACAGAGCAGTCTGCGTGTTTGCTCTGGTCAAAGAAATGGGCTTGTAGCCAAATTTTTCTTCCTTGGACGGCTGTCATTCCCTTGTGAACGAGCAGGCCCATCGAAACCCAATATAATGGGGCGAAACCCAATATAATGGGGCTGCTCTGTGTTGCCACTTCAGAAATACACAAGGGGATGCACTTGGAAAACAACAACAACAAAAACAAAAACAGAAGAAGAGGAAGAAGAAAAGGAGGAATAGGAGGAGGAGGAAGAAAGGGTAGAAAGAGTGAGCAGAGAACCTAAAAAATCTGGGACACAAAGAGGGGCATGAAATTCTGACTTCTTCACACATACTTCCTGCTGCCACTTTCCACCGCTTCTGGAAACTCCTTATATAATATAACGAAGACTTAACGCCTCTGGGGCGCCTGGGTGGCTCAGTGGGTTAAAGCCTCTGCCTTCGGCTCAGGTCATGATCTCAGGGTCCTGGGATCGAGCCCCGCATTGGGCTCTCTGCTCGGCGGGGAGCCTGCTTCCCCCTCCCCCTCTGTCTGCCTCTCTGCCTACTTGTGATCTCTCTCTGTCAAATAAATAAAATCTTTAACAACAACAAAAAACCACCTCTGGGTAGAAAGTGTCTTCCTTTTTGTACTATTTCACCTTTATAATGGGTTTATCTTCCTGGTATAAAACATACACTACAGTCACAATGAAAAACTAAAATCCCAACTTATTCATGTTAAACACTCCCAGGTGTACAGAGCAACACTAGTTAATGTAAAAAACAAACAACAAAATTGGTAATCAAAAACTGATCAATGCCGCTACGTCACTGAGAGAAATACCAGTGTTTAATTCTGTTTCCTATCGATTCTTCAATCGGAACGAGATGTGATCTTCCTATGAAAACTGCATCACATGATCATCAAGCAGAAACCAAAAACAACTACCCAAAAGGTCGCCCAACTAGTTTACCTACCGTATTGGGCTGACAGACACTGGTCTGGGGATAACAGGGTCGAGCACAGATTTCTCAATGCTACACTGAAAAGTTCCACCAACACGAGTTACGTCTGCTGACAGGCCACGCTAGGTAGTATCACGACGAAGAAGGAGAAGGTCGAAACGAGCGCTCGGACACCCAAGTGTTGTTGGAAGGAAAGAAGGAACGGCATTTTTGATGAAGCATCTGTTCGGTTTTCAACAGATTCCTGACATGAAATATCTACCTTAAGTACGCTAGGGTTCTTCTCTCCCTAACAACTCGGCCCCGAAGTAGAATTTCATACGACCACTCCCAAATCCTTCCCCGGTAAAGGATGCTATTTCCGAGATCTTTTCAGAATGGGCCTCCAGCTCAGACCTTAATTTTGTAATCTTAACTCCTGCCTGCAAATATCTCCAACAGCAGCTGATCAAACAGAGTCCAGAATAGCAATGGTAGCCCTGGTGAAGAAGGCCCCCAGTTCCTGACACCTCTGGGGCAAAAGCCGTGAAACATCAACTAGAAAGAACCTTCACGCCCCAGCACACGCCTCCCTAGATCCTGCTCTGGGCTGAGCAGCAAGCCTGCTCCTGGCGAAGATGATCACAGGGCAGGAGGGAAACACTCACCTGTCCTTGTAGTTTATCACAGTGTCGATGATGGCGTTCATCTGCTTCGTCAGTTTGGGGGGATTTGGGGACAGTTTCTCAGCCGGAGGGCGGCCTCTTCTCTTCTTGGCCTTCTCCACGTCTTCCTTTGCAGGATCTTTATCCACGTTTCTTCGTCTTTTCCGCTTCTTGAGCCGCACTTCCTCTTCCATTTCTTCCAAATTGCCGTCTTCAATGGCCTGGCGTGGCAGGGAACGAAGGAGGAAAACGCAAGACAGGAGAGTCACCAAGACATGTTTAAAGAGGCAAGCTGAGTAATAAGAGTAAAAGGAAACAGAAAGAAAATAATAACGAAAAAAAACTGGAAGTTAACAGTAGCCAGTCAAGTGAGAAGAGCGAAGGCCGCCATATTGAATCAACGCGTCTTGAAGCCACGTCTAATCCGTGAACAAAATATGTTGAAAGCCGGAAACACTAATCGTGAGAAGAAATGACGAGTACAAAAGGAGCTATACATTTAAGTGTCTGAAAGACAACTGAATCCAAATGAAATTTTAGCTCTATGTAAGAGAAAGACCTTAATTGTCTCATTACTGTAAGGAAGGTGGGGGGGGGGGAGTGGTAAAGCAAAACAAAACGAGGGGTGAGTGAAGGAAAAAAAAAATCCCTCTAAAAATACATCCTTACAATCACATAAGCTCTGACCCTTCTTGGAGGTTTTACATCAATTTACTCATGATTCACAACATAAATCGGAATTCCATCCAGATTTTGTTCTAATGTAGTCATTAGTAAACAAGGAAACAGGAAGTACAAAAGCCACATTCCTTGGTGAACGTACTTAAAATCGTCTGATGAAGAACACACACACTCACAAACAACAAACACTTTTTTTTTTCCAATTACCTGCAAACGCTTTTGCTCTAAACCACAGCCAGCAGCACTAATGCAGAGAGATAATAAAATAGCTATAAAAACAACCAGGTATAAAAGAAACCTGTTCGTAAATGGCTAAAAGATCCATGTGACAGACCCAGAAGTTTAAACTTTCTTTTCCCGCCCCCGCCCCCCCGACCTGGTAAACCTCAGAACTTAAAAAAAAAAATACAAAAAGGAAAAAAAAAAAAAAAAAAAAACACCCAAAACGTAGATAAAAGGAAATCTGACCGTGAAAAATTAAAAAAAGAAAACAAAACACCTTTACATTTCAAGATTGCTTTCTCACACAAAATAACTGATGTTATTTGTTCTTCCTGCCTCTCAATATTGCTTCCAGTATGCAAATGTTAATCAATCCTTTCTCGTAGCTGAAAGAGCCCTAATCATAAAGCAATTACCTTCATTTCTCCACAGCACCAAACATGGCTAATATTTATGATCATGTGAGTATAACAATCAATATAAAGAGTGATTACAGCTCAGACATAATTTCTTTCACTTGTGTACAATGCCTCCTGAAAAAGAAAGGTTTTATGAAGAAAACCTGGTGCAGAGCACAAAACAACCTGGCATGTGAAAAATGCTGGTGGGATTAAAAGATTGTTTTCTATGCATCTTTCCAAGGTGCAAACCCATCAGAAGCAACATGCACACAGACAAGAATCCTAAGGGACAGTCTGAGGCCAGGCCTTAATAATCAAAAGACAATTTCCATCACGATCCTACAGTGTTCAGATAACCACTATGAAGGAGGCGAGATCTGATGAGTTATGAGGAAAAAGAAGAAGAGGAGGAAAAAAAAAAAAAAAAAAGAAAAAAAGAAAAAAAAAGCTCCACATTATTTCATTAATATTCATTTGCCTAAAAGCAGGACACCCACTATACAGCTAAACACATTGCAGCTAAGCGAAGATGAAGAGAAGGAAATTGTCCCGCAAATCTTGGAGACGGAACATGTTAATAATGAAAACAGCATGCAAGGCTGTCAACAGTTAATGGCACTGCTCTCCTCAGGCACCCAGTTGCACACAGAAATACGGAGAACACC
>RCUC01136535.1:0-12500 GCA_003697995.1 Taxidea taxus jeffersonii
GCATAAAGCTCCTTTGGGAAAAATTTGTGAACTCAGCAGTGAAGTCTACATTTTATCAGAAGTGTTAGCATTTTTAGTATAGAAATGTATGTGTTAAAGCACTGAAATCAGCTGTTGGCCTCAGACTTAAATGATGAGTCTCTCAAGTTGAGGCAACCAAAATCATGGCATGTACTTAAGTATTGAGCATTTCATATTCCTGAAAGAAAACAATCAACTTCACAATCTTTATTAATAGCATGGCAGTTTCACCCCAAATTATTTACTGTCTCATACTTATTTTGTAATAGCATTTCATTTATGACTTTCTGACTTAATAATTAAATTTTAAAAAATAACCATCCTTTATATTTAGAAGCACTTGTAGAATTAGATTTGTATTATACCAGTTATTTCCACACAGTTTTTAAAAGTCATTATAGCATAATGAGAAGAGCAGACAGACCTGTTCTAATTCTTGACTCACTCATTTATTAATTATGTAATCTTGAGCAAATTAAGCCTCTTTGAAAGTTTTTTTATTTGATAAATTTGACATTACACTTTATAATTTAAGGTGTACAGTCTGTTACTATGATATGTATATATATTATAATATGATTGCCCTTGAAACAATACTTATCACATTACATCATTATACTACAATATCATTGTCTGTTTTCGTTATACTATCCATTAGATTTCTATGGCTGATTTACTGGTTTAAAGTTTGTGTGCTCATACCCCATCAATCTTATCTCTCTACCCCAACCCCCTGGTATCCACCATTTTATTCTCTGTTTTGTTTTGGTTTGTTTTTTTTACAGGTTTGAGTTTTTTAGATTTAACATATAAGTGATATCATACATTACTTCTCTTTCTCTGTCTGACTTAACTCACTTACCATAATAGGCTCATACATGTTGTTGCAAAAGGCAGGATGGCCTCCTTTCTCATGGCTAAATAATATTCCATTCTATATATACACCACATCTAGTCTTTTTCTTGATCTTAGAGGAAACTCCATTTTTCCCCATTGATTATATTAGCTATGGGTGTGTCAGATATGGCCTTTTTTATATTGAGGTATGTTCCTTCTATACCAGTCTGTTAAGGTTTTAAATTATAAAATGGTCTTGTATTTTGTCAGATGCTTTTTTTTCTGTATCTATTGAGATGATCATTAAATCTTTTTATTGATATGATTACATTTTTTGATTTCCATTGAAACCTTCTGAGGATTATATGAAATAACACAGTGACTGAAACATAGTAGGCCTGTATAGGTTTTTGTTTTCCCTTCAAGAACTGAAGCCAGGGGAATGAATGATATAAATAAGAGTATACAATTCTAATTTCTAATTAAAGAAGAAACACCTTTTGTAATGTAGGAATAAAGTAAAAATTAGAAAAAGAAATATGTCATAATGTTTTTTATGTGGAAAATCATTGCATCTCATCCTTGATTTCTGGCATATATAATTAAGCATTGTCAATTCCAGACTTTGGTTCTTATTTTCAAAAGGATTATTTACTTTTAGTTACTCTTTAAAAATATGGTATTGATAGTGTGTTTGAAGTAAAGAATAAGCTTTACAAATCACTTAGGAAAGTCTATACAGTATGATTCCTTTCAAAGAGAATAATTCTGGAACTCCAAACCCCAGAGTTTTTCTAAAATGCTGAAACATCTTTCTTGGAACAGGGGTTATAATGGTGGCCAGCTGACTTCAACCTGACATCTAGTTGATGGATGTGCAATAAGTCAAAGGAACACAGAAGGATGAAGTTATTTTTATTTTCCATATCAGCATTCTGTAAAAAAGAAAAAAAAATCTAGTATTGCTTTGTGTGTGTGTGTGTGTGTGTGTGTGTGTGTGTGTGTGTGTGTGACTAGACATCACAGCAGTTCTGTATCCCCATGTTGTTTTTATTGGATGGTTTTCAATTTTTTTTAACTTTTATTCTTAGATTTTAGTTAATGATATCCTAATTACTGTGACTAAGCAGTTTATTCGGTTACAGAATGGGAAATTGGGTCAGCATCAGATATCAACACAACTGAAGAAGAGAAATATAAGCATGGCCAGAAGGCTATAGGACTTTACAAATTTTGTAAAAATCTGTTAGTTATCTACTTTTCCTCTTAAATTGTAACTAGATCTATTTGATGCTTTCTTTGCCATTGGAATGCTCGTGGATTCCAGCAGAAACACTGGAAAGAAAAATACCTATTCCAGTGAAGAGCATTAAGATATTTTAGGTACGGGGGCACCTGGGTGGCTCAGTGGGTTAAGCCGCTGCCTTCGGCTCAGGTCATGATCTCAGGGTCCTGGGATTGAGTCCCACATCAGGCTCTCTGCTCAGCAGGGAGCCTGCTTCCCCCTCTCTCTCTCTGCCTGCCCCTCTGCCTACTTGTGATCTCTCTGTCTGTCAAATGAATAAATAAAATATTTAAAAAATAAAAAAGATATTTTAGGTACAGCTGCACATCTGTTGGACATACTTAGTGAGTCATTCAGCAGTGAAATTGATCATCAGAGCTTTTCTAATGACACAGAAAATTCTCTGATAGAACAACAAGAAAGGGCATGTAAAGTAATCCTGGCAAGTTTGGATAATCTTTAAACCCACTTAAGGATGTAAGAATTAAGAGAAAATCTGGAAGATATAGCATAGGATAAAATAGTGAAAGAAAAAAGCTTTTCCTTTGGAAACTATTACAGAGTATAAAAAGGGAATTTTTTAAAAAGATTTTATTTATTTGTTTGACAGATCACAAGTAGGCAGAGAGGCAGGCAGAGAGAGAGGGGGAAGCAGGTTCCCCACTGAGCAGAGAGCCCGATGTGGGGCTGGATCCCAGGACCCTGAGACCATGACTTGAGCTGAAGGCAGAGGCTTAACCCACTGAGCCACCCAGGCGCCCCTATAAAGGGAATTTTATGTAAAAGCAAACAAACCCAAATCATGCAATATGTTCCAAAAATACTCCCACATTGGTGCTTAAAGAAGGAAAGAATTTAAAAATATGTAATTTTGTAGTTTTCCATTTGTCATTTGCATTGAATCACAACTTTTCAACATCACCACCATTTTTTACTACCGCTTTAACAATTTGCAGAAACAAATGTAAATGGTTTGCTGAGTTATATAATAACTTTAAGCATGAGATAACACAAAACCACTTCTAGACTTCAGAATAATTATGCTTCAGCAGAATCAGAACTATAAATACAGAGAACAAACTGATGGTTGCCAGAAGGGCAGAGGTGGAGGGCTGGACCACATGGGTGAGGGAGAGAGGGAGATAACAGGCCTGCATTTATGGAGTGAGTAAGTCAGGGGAATGAAAAGCAGAGCATAAGGAATGCAGTCAATCATATTGCAATAGCAGTGCATGGGGACAGATGGTACCTATGCTTGGGAACATAGCACTTAATGTGTAAACTTGTCAAATCACCAAGTTGTACACTTGAAACTAATGTAACATTGTCTGCCAACTATACTCAAATTAATAAAAAGAATAATTATGCTTTGGAAGTAATGGTTCCTGTCTTCCTGTCTCTATTAAATGGGAGGGTTTTGTAAAAGATTAGATGATGAAATATCTTTATACCTCATAGAATCTGAGTTAGAGAAAAAATTAAAATAAGTTGGTGAGAACATTAGATTAGCATTTCCCATAGTATATTCTTTATACCAAAAAAGAATGGTGCTTTGGTAATATAAAGTCAAGAAACACAGGCTAACTAAGTTAAACAGGATTTTAACTGCAGAATATTGTGAAGCTTTAAGTTTGTCAGTGAGTATTATGACTTTCCATGAGGGGGAGGATTCAGTCAGTGTTGTGTTGCCCAATCTTATTCCACTCTGGGAACTTGTTTAAGGGGAGAATTAGTATTCTGTGGAACATGCTATGATAGTGCTAGGCCAGAGAATCTCTAAAGTTCCTTATAGCTCTAGATATTTGTGATTTTCTGAGAGTTGGCTACACTGCATATGATTTGTAGTGCAACTTCATTCTTGACTTAAGGTCATTTTGAAAAGATAGGGTCTCCCTGAGTTAACAGTACCCTGTGGGGACTGAGCACTATCTGTGGTTAAATGTGCCTTGGATTCTATGACAGCATTCCTCCTGGCTTTCTTCTTTCTAGTGTTTATTCCATGGCACATCAGGACTGGATTGAACCATAAAATAAAAGATAAAATGTAACTGTGTTGGGTCGTGAAGACTTCATGACCCAGGTGATTGGCCTTTCCTCCTGGCTAACATTTAGTTTTTCTACAAGAGGCAGCTCAAGTATCACTTTCTCCTAGAAGCCTTCCCTGACTGACCATGTCCTCTTCCTTCATTACTTCCAAAACACCTGTATACATGTATTTGCTTGTTTGTTTTTACGTTTCCCCTTCTAGTCTTCATCTTTCAATCCTCAGCACTTAGTTCAGTGATTAGGGTACAGTATTCTGCTGGAGAATTTTCTATGTCATCTGTTTTATATTTTCTTATAAATTCATTTTGAATGGATAGATGAAGGAACTAATGAAAAAATTCTTATAAAGTGATCTAGCAAAAATTAATATTTTAGAGCATTTATTAATAATGAACAATGGCTTTTTTTTCCTTTTTGCAGTGTCTATGCAATAATTGCAATTTAATGTCTGTAAAATACTTTTTCAGTTGTACTGACTTGACTCTTCTGGTGTTTGAGGTAGATTCCGAATAATCATTTCAAACATCATGTATGATTAAACGTTTCTAGGTATACATTTCTACTGCTAAAATTTATTAATGGCATGAGTTGGTAAGAAATAAGAACTTACAACAAATAGATCTCACTTCTGCGCCACATGTGCAAAGAAGGACACAGAGGCACCAGGGTGAGTAAATATTATGACCACCCTTATATAAGCTATAAATATGCAGAAGCAGCAGCCACATTCATATGTCAATTTATAAATGATTTTGTTAGTGTTACTGGTGAGTTTTTAGTTTTCTACTGTGCTGACATCTAGAGAAGTACAAAAACTATAGGTAAAACCCAGCAAAAAATATCTGAGAAAGAAAGATCATGGCCTGTTTGGATTTTTTTAACATTACATTTTTCATATTGTATGTTTTCTTTTTCTCTGACAGTCATCCTGAATGGTTTCTTATCTAATACAAGTTTAATATTCTCTAATTTTTTTTTCTCATTGTTATTTTTAAGTTCACCTCTAGACCTTTTGAAATCTCTAGGGGTTGCTGTTTTTAAATATGTAAAGAAAAATCAGGCTTTTCTAGTAATGTCACTTCCTTGAATTCAAAATTTTCATGATTTTGTCAACCAAGTTATTAAATCTGTAATTATCTACTTTGAAGCATATACACCATCGTTGATCCAAAATTATACCATTTGTCACATATCTTTATAAGTTTCTTCCCATATAACACAGACCACTACATGTGTTTTAGACTCTTAACAAAAGTTGTTTTCTCTACTAACAATGACACTTTTCTTGCTAAAGCCTTAAAAATACCACAAAGTAAGGGCACCTGGGTGGCTCAGTGGGTTAAGCCTCTGCCTTCAGCTCCGGTCGATCTCAGGGTCCTGGGATTGAGCCCCACATCGCATCGGGCTCTCTGCTCAGCAGGGATCCTGCTCTCCCCCCTTTCTCTCTGCCTGCCTCTCTGCCTACTTGTGATCTCTCTCTCTCTGTCAAATAAATAAAATCTTTTAAAAAAAATACCACAAAGTAGTAACTTGATACCAGATGGGCTGCTAGATTTGGTAAATTTTTTTTTTTAAAGATTTTATTTATTTATTTGACAGACAGAGATCACAAGCAGGCAGAGAGGGAGGCAGAGAAAGAGGAGGAAGCAGGCTCCCCGCTGAGCGGAGAGCCCCATGTGGGGCTCGATCCCAGGACCCTGAGATCATGACCTGAGCCGAAGGCAGAGGCTTTAACCCACTGAGCCACCCAGGCGCCCCTAGATTTGGTAAATTTACTGAGTATTTACACCTTCGTTACATCTTGAGCAGACATTTATTGTTACTCTCTCCTTTTCATCAAATTCTCAAGAGATGGTGGCACAGCTAAGCTAAGATAGCACAATCACTTGGTTTTTTTTCTCTAGGTTAAGGCAAAAACTACCTTAACCCTCAATGTGAAAGCTCAAAGGAAATGAAATCCTAAATGCAAATATCACTTTTGCTCTTTGCTAATTGTTGCTCTCACAGATACATAGCATGAAAATTAGTAATGCCGTTATTTGGGCATTTTCCCACTTAGGTCCATAGTTTGCTGTAGTTTTTCAGAGATACAGTTACTATTGAAGAATGGTGGTGTAATACTTCAGAATCAGACTTACACTTGAAAGAACCACTGCTTACTGTACCACTTTAGATGAGCTCCTGTATTTTGGAAAACAGTAGGAGGAAGAGAATCTCAGAAATTCCCCTCAGGTGCAAAGGCTTATGGGATTCAGCATAGTGCTGTAACAAGAAGTTCTCTAGATATATTTTCTAATGCCACCTGAAATATATAAAAAAGCATGTAATGAGTTGTTACAAAGCAAGAGTCCTCTTCTGATTTTCCATGTGATTTTTGAATGAAGCATCTTCACATAAAAGTTTCATCATAAACAGTAACTTGTTTATTCTCTGATTTTGCTTAATGTTTGCTTCTGAGTGAGTAAGTAGCTAAGAAATAGGCTTTAAAAAGCATTACTAGAGGCACCAGGGTGGCTCAGTGGGTTAAAGCCTCTGCCTTCAGTTCGGGTCATGATCCCAGGGTCCTGGGCTCAAGCCCTGCATCAGGCTCTCTGCTCAGCAGAGAGCCTGCTTCCCTCTCTCTCTGCCTGCCTCTCTGCCTGCGTGTGATCTCTGCCTGTCATATAAATAAATAAAAATTTAAAAAGCATTAAACTAGAATTCACAAGTTCTGTATCTTCATTATTCTGACCTCTGGCTAATTATTTAGCTTTCTTGGGCTCTTTATTTCTTCATCAGTAAAATATGCATTGTAATAATTCACCTAGATAAAATACTCCAAAATAATTTACCTAGGTATTTTAATAATTTATCTAGGTAAAATAATTTACCTAGATAAAATACTCCATATTGGGAAATGAAACCTTATTCTTCATATTGTATCTCTTTTCTTCACATTCCTTTTTAAAAGTATATGACAACTTTTAACTGAATAGACATGTGCCATTCATGGTAAATGTAGTAGGAAAGAATAGCAGAAAATTTTCTTAAATGTATTTTGATGACTAATCCAGTAAAGTCCATACATGTGAAGGACAGGATGGACAATCTTGGATATAATAATAGTGTTCTGATTACAGATTATCCTGTTTTACAGTCATTGCTTAAATATTTTGACACAGCAATGCCTACAAAATACCTTGTGTCTTAGTCCTTTTCTTAGTGTGAAAAGCACTAAGAATTATAAAAACTGAAATAAGCAGAAATATACATTTTGCTAGGTGTCTTACTTACAATTTATTGAAACATTTCTCTCTGGGCTCCAAAATTTATAGTAGAGCATCACAAATATCACCAAACTTTAGCATCTTAAGAGACTAATATCCTTAACTTTGTAGATGGAATAAGAGCGAATGTATGTATTTTTAAAATAAAGATAATATATGGGTGCCTGAGTGGCCCAGTCGGTAAGGCATTTGCCTTCAGCTCAGGTCTTGATTCCCAGAGTCCTGGGGTTAAGTCCCGCTTCAGGCTCCCTGCTCCGAGGGAAGCCTGCTTCTCCCTCTGCCTCTCTCTGTCTCTGTCTCTCATAAGTAAATGGGTAAAATCTTCCCCCAAAATAAAATAAGATAAAGATAATATAATAATGTAAAGAACCTGTTGAATTTGGATAGAAACTCTGCTCTGCCACATATGAGCTTAGGCAAATAAATTAGGTGTTTTTCATGTTTAGTTCCTGTCTCCTTTTGTGCATTTACATATATTTTTGTGTGTTTTATTTTTAGTAAATGGAATCATGCTATATATTGTTATTCAGCCGGTCATTTCTGCTTAATATCTGTCTTGAAGATCTTTCCATACATACAAATCTATCTCATTCTTTTTAGCTTTACTAGTATTTCACAATATCGTCTTAGATAGATGTTGGAACATATGGGCCTTTCTTCTATGCTTCTAATTCTGTGACCTTGTAAAAGTTATTTTACTTCTCTCTGCTTCAGTTTCCTGATCTGTAAAATGAGGATATAGTCAATTTGAGACTTAAGTGAAATACACACACATATATGAACACAAAAGCACACATAAGCCTTCAATAAATGTTAACCTTGATGATGATGATGATGATGTCATCTCTTCTCTCTTATTTGTGTATCTCTTTGTTCTTTTCTACTACATTCAGGGAAAATTCCTTGGTAAGATCTCTAATACACTCATTAGTCTTCAGTTATATCCATTCTGTGCTTCAGTTTAGGTATGGAGTTCTAATTTGATGATCAGAATTAATTTCCAAGTAGCAATCAGTATCTTCTGAAATCACTTTAAGGATATTATGTACACTAATTCCAGAAAATTTTTGTTTGCTTTATTAACTCTCATTCCTTTGTATAGTTCTCTTTAGAGTGTTATTGTTGGTTGTATTATTTTTGCTTGTTTTCCCTCTCAAGGGATTGGTTTTCCTCCAATGTCTGGTAATTCTAGGTTGGCTGCTCATCTTTATATTTAACAGAACCTGTAATCCTACTATTTCAGCTCATTATACACAGTGTCCCTTGATTGTGTGAGGGGCAAGATATATTCCTGGTAATGACATATTAGTAGCTTGTCATCCCTTTTAGATGGGTTAGTAGTTAACTGTCTCTTACCTCACTGGGCCCAGCACCTCCTACACTCATTGCTTTAACCTGTGGTCAAACACTATCTATACCCCCACTTATCACATTGAGGCGGTGTTGCCTTTGTTCAGCTGCTTTAATAATAATTCCCCATTTGACACTCACCTCAGTCCTACCACCTGTGTTTGGTCTCCACTGAGTTTAAAATTAAAGTGTCCCTGGAATTTCTTCAACGTTTTTATGGTCTTCTGAATATGATTGGGCTGTGATTTCTCCTAATCATTTTTCCATAGACCTGGTCCCATCTGCTTTCTGTTTTTTAAGAATTCTTTGACATTTCTGGTCTATTCATGATGGTGCAGTGTCCAAGATTGGGCTACAGATAGGAAAGAACTTCCAAATGCAGGTTCCTAAACACTTACAAAAAAATTTTCTCTGGGAATATTAATATAGTCCTTTCTGAAAGTAGGGGATGAGTTAGATGCCTTGTCAGTCTTTTCCAGTCCTTGATTCAACTGATTTCCTCTCTTAGGGCATATAAACCACCTCCCCAAATCATTTAAAATCTAAGCCAACAGCTACAATGATCTAAAAAGCTATATCCCTGTGGATTTTTTATGAGATTAGTAAAGATGAGAATAAATATTGGTAATAATGCTGTTAACTACACATACTGAATAATTTCTCTGTTTAGCCCCACACCACCTCTGCAGCTGCTTTCCTGATCTTCATCATTCAAATGAACAGCCATTGAGGATTTCTTTTCTGAAAGGAGACTTCACTTTAAAAGAACAGCATAATATTTGTGTTGACTTTCAAAATCCTTTTAATTATTTGTTTAGGAAACAGTCATCAAACACTTCACATATTTGGCAAGGTGTACAAACTGCTGTAATAAACAACTCCAAAGTTTTAGCTCCTTTAAGACAATATAAACTTGGGGACGCCTGGGTGGCTCAGTTGGTTAAGCAGCTGCCTTTGGCTCAGGTCATGACCCCAGCGTCCTGGGATAGAGTCCCACATCGGGCTCCTTGCTCGGCAGGGAGCCTGCTTCTCCCTCTGCCTCTGCCTGCCTCTCTGTCTGCCTGTGCTCGCTCTCTCTCTCTCTAACTAATAAATAAATAAAATCTTTTAAAAAAAAATTTTTACAAAGACAATATAAACTTGGTTTTTGCTCATACCACAGTGTAATGTAAGTCATCAGGAAAGCACTACTTTTTGCAAAAATTCAGTAACCCAGATCCTTTCATTTTGGGGACCATGTTCTGTAGGTCCTCTTTCCCACCATTTGGATAGAGAAGGAGACTACGGATTACATGGAAGCTTTTTATAGACTGGGTATGGAAACATGATACACAGTATTTACACTCACATTCCTTGGCTTGAACTCAGGCAAATGAATGGCCACACTGAACTTCAGGGGAGACTAGAACATGTAGGCTGGCTAACGACTTAGAAAGAAGAGAATGCCAACAATTTCTGTCACAACTACTATGTGCCATCCTTTCAAGGAGTTGACTGTTTCCTCTAATGAAGGAACAAAGTATGGTGCATTCCATAAGGAAGATATTAAAATGCCTAAGAAGAAAGGAGGGAACAATCAGATCCACTTGGAAACAAGGGATATTGATCAGAGAAGGTTTCATAGAAGAGAGTGACGTTTCTAAAACTTTTGATAAGATTGAGCAAGAAAGTGAGGTGGACACACCAATAAGAACAAAAGCATGACAATACAAACAAAAGGCAGCGTGGCCCAGCAAGGCCATGCATCCCTGAAGCAGTGAAAGAGGAGTGGTAAATGATGAGGCTAGAAAGTTACATTGAGATAAGACAGTGAACAGCTCTAGATGGTATGATAAGGAACTAGGATTTGGATATATATATATGCAACGGGGCACCTTCAGAGGTAGTTTTAGCAGGGAGTAGTATGATCATATATGTGTTTTAGAGTGGTACATTCATTCACATAACAATTCTTGAACATCTCTAGGTTCTAGATACTGCGTTTGTCACTAGCGATACGAAACAAGGAACAAATTCCCTGCTCTGGTGATAATATAGAAGATTCATTGGAGGGAATAGAAGGGAATAGGATTAAAAGTACAGAAATCAAATAGGAACTCCCTTCTTATTCAAAGTGAAAAGACATAAGACATAAGGTCCCAAATGTGATTATTGGCAATGAAAATGGAAAGGATTAGATGAATTCTAGAGCTAATGTGTGCAGTAGAAGCAGTTGGAACTCCTAACCAATCAGATGTACAGCGTAAGGAGAGGAGTGTCACAAAGATTTCCAACCTGAGAGAAAACAGGAAATACCAAGGGAAGTGGATCAGTTTGGAGGAAAAGGGAAAAGGTTATGAGTTCAATCATGGACATGATTTTGAAATATCTATGTGGAAGTAATTGGAAAAAAAGTTCTGATGATCAGGAGGGGGGCCAGAAATGGAGCTACCTACAATAGACATATGGATTACATTTTAGGCCTTCTATAGACTGCCTAGGAGTGGAACTCCAAGAAGTAAAAAGTGGGTAAAAGAGACCACAGCCAAAAAAGGTTGACAGAGATTTTTGGCAAATATGTGGTTGGTTAGCAGTTTTGGGGTTTGTTTGTTTGTTTTGTTTTTAGATTTTATTTATTTATTAGAGAGAGAAAAAGCACAAGCAGGGGAGGGGCAGAAGAAGAAGCAGATTCCCGGGTGAGCAAAGAACCTGATGGAGACTCAATCCCAGGACCCCAGGATCATGACTGACCCGGAGGCAGACACTTAACCAACTGAGCCACCCAGGTGCCCAGGGTTAGCAGTTTTTTAAAAAGGGGAGACTATAAGGACAGAACTGAGATAACCAATAGATTTGGCTGCTGTAGAATTTTTAGGGGCCATTTTGCAAAAGCTATGGGGGCAAAATCTAACAGGAACAAGAAAAAATAACTTGGTTGGAAGAGTAGATATTATACAGGATTTGTGAGACTTTGAATGTATTTTTAGCCTGAGAATAAAGAAAGAGTGAGTTTGAATCTTAAGAAACAGAAAAAAAACCTAAAGGATATGGAAAGGTTTATGTTCTGAAGTACAGGCAAATGGATTTGCTTTTTGAAATAAGGAAAAAGTAAGGATTAGTGAACATAAAAGTTTGAAGGTGAATGGGAGGGGAGGCTGAAAAAATATGAGAGCCAGGGAAGCTGATGTGAGGTTTTGGGCACTTGTGGAGAAAGTAAATTCTGAGAAATGAGGTTGAAAACCAACTCTGGATGTTGATGAAAGATGAGCAACACGGAAGGATCCATATTAACTTCTAAATCACTGGTTTTTCATAGAAATAATAACATTTAGATATTGTTTTGTAGGGAGTCTCGGAAGCAAAAATAGAAAAAAAAATGGTTAGATGTGTTGATAGCAGTTTGCAAAACAAGAAAGGAATCGGGGCATTGAGGGTGTTAATATGTTTGGAATTGAAATGGTTGTCTTGGGGGTCAGGTTGTAGAGGGAAGGAAGCAGGGCCTGGAGAGGACTGTCAAGTCTGGGGGAGTTTGGAAGAGCCAAGGGACTAAAAGTTGTATATAAGGTTAGCAGAAGATGTGAGTATTTTTGGTAAATGATGTGCTTTATAGTGGATCCTGCTGTAAAGTCCAAAGGGAGTGATCATGAATCATAAGAATACATCTTACCACTTACCAGTACTGTTCTTTGATATCAAATTTTGTTGTTCATCTAAT
>RCUC01136535.1:15000-53006 GCA_003697995.1 Taxidea taxus jeffersonii
TAGAGCTGGCACTGGTTTTTTCCTTCTGACTTTATAAAGTTAACAAATCATCACAATCAGTCATAGAAATAGGTTGAATTTGTATGTACATTTTGAAATATTTTAGCAGTGATGAAGGAAGGTCCCCTTGTCAATAATACCTTAAAAAGCTGTTAAAAGGGAACAATAAAATATGAAATGCCAGAAATTGTCATAATTCAAATTAAGAAATTCATGTCAGAATTGTTATAGATTAAATACTTTCTGTTAATAACATTGAAGCCAACACCCAAAAATATTACACAAAGAAGTCTAATACATTTTTATCTCCCCTAACAAATTTTTGTTTCCCCTTTAGTTTGCTGTGATTTATGTGAGTGAATATTTTACATTTTTCCTTCACAGAGGCTTTAGATAAACTGTTGTAAATGCAGTGCTTAAAGCAAGATCCGGGCAAATCTTTCTCAGTGAGTTAAGTTGATGATCCACTTGGACTGACAGTCATGTCACTTTACTGGCTAATTAGCAGAGTAACTATTTCCTCTGTGAGCTTTCAAGAAACTGAAGCCTGATAATGTGTTCCAAAAATATTGGCTTTGAGTACTATTGTCTAAATCTGAAAACTATAATTTTTATCTTCGTACATCTTTTACTGTGACAACCAGAAAAAAAAAAAAAACCTGTTGCACTCCCAACTTACAGTGGAGGCTGAGATCCTATCAAACTTAAAATGTGTGATAGTTTGGAAGGCTTAAAAGCAGTATTGTATTAGAGCCACAGCCCCAAAGCAAGGAAAAACCACCACCAATAACAAAAACTAGATTTAGGGGGCAGAACCCTACAAATAAGTAGATTCAACCTAAATATGGATTAATTTATACATGAAATGGATAGTGTTCTTACTCTGGTTGACCCCCAATAAGTCCTGACTTTATGCTTTTGTCCCAGATCAACTAATTTTATGATACAGTAAGAAAACAAGTGAATTCCCAAGACTAGAATTCTCTTCCTTTGGTGTTCTCAAGTGCACATTTTGGCATTGTTAGTGGAAACAGTCTATCTAATTTCAGTGATGTTTATGGTCACCCATAGAAAAAATAGATACAGTACTAGATGCAAAGTAGCCTAAGCAAATTATAACATTTTAGTACAGCTATGTTATGTGGTATTCTGATCAATGTAACTAATTAATAACATAATAGCCCTTATAAAACACTGTGGTACTGTAAATTGCAAATGTGGTACTTATTACCAACCAACAGAGTGAATATATGTTGTAATAGTTACTAGTATAATCCCATTAATTCAAATCTTAATTAGATCATGAGCAGTTGAAAAAGGATGGCACTGATGTGGTAACCACAGATATTGAAATTGCTAGGTGGTTTATTATTATGAAAAATATATAATATGAATGCTTGCCCTAGTAAGACAAACTTTTTAAATACTTTGGAACCCCTCATTTATATAGCAATAATTAATATTTATAATAGTCTCTCTTTTTTTTTCATTATATCACTTCTAAACATTTTAAAAGATACTAAGAATTTCTTAACTAACTACAGATACTTTAACATTATATTACAATTCTTTTGAAAGTATTTCTTTCCTTTAAACATTCAGGAAGTCAAACTGACCTTGCATTTAGTCTGTGATATACAGTAACCTTTCATTTCAGTACCTGGGAAGTGTTTGAAAAGCACATCCCTCTAATTATAGCTGTTTTAATTAGCATCTTTATAAGTCTGTCATCCTGACAAGAGTATAAACTCTAGGACTGTGAAGGATTTGGTGTCCAGGATGCTTAGCACATAATAAATACTCACTTTCTTAATTATGAATGAATTTCTTAATTATGGAATGAATGAAAGAATGACCATTTTACCCTTCGCTCTTTTAAATCCATTCTTAAATTACTTAAGTTTGCAGTTGATTTTTTTTTTTAAGATTTTATTTGTTTGACAGAGAGAGAGGTCACAAGTAGACAGAGAGGCAGGCAGAGGGAAGGGGGAAGCAGGCTCCCCGCTGACCAGCGAGCCCAGATGTGGGGCTCAATCCCAGAACCCTGAGATCATGACCCGAGCTGAAGGCAGAGGCTTAACTCACTGAGCCACCCAAGTGCCCAAGTTTGCAGTTGATTTTAAATAACCTCACTGAAAGTGTAACTGAACTTTGTTATGTCTCTTTTCTAAAGGAAGACCTCATCCATTAGGCTATTTCACTAAAGAATTACACCAATTCAAAAAGAAAGGAAGGAATTTCAAAATACTATCATATTTGCTAATGGATTTATCAAGTCATTACTTAAGCTCACTGAATTTTATGTGCATCCAAAAATCATAGGGATATTATTACCACAAATGTTAAAGAAAAATTCTACTACTAAAAGAACCTATATGACACTGATTTCATTCTTTGTTTTTGTTTCCTTCCAAAATTTTTTTAGGTATTGTCTAGATACTTAAGTGCTATCAAATTAACTGAAAATGATTAATATATAAACTGCATTTATTTTATTTCATATAATTAGTCTAGCTACAAACTGAAAGCTGAGATACATCTGTATGTATACATATATATATTTCTGCATCTGAAAGAGTAATAATCCTGTATTTCCAATCTATAAGCCACTAGTAATTCATTTTGTCATATCATTTGTACAGTTCATCTCTTAATTTCTCAGCATGCTGAGATGCAGCACAGGGTTGAAAGCATTGTTAAAATGTAGATAAATGTTATCCGCCCAGCTCCTTTTATTCATTCTCTGTTATCTCAAAAAAGCTATTGTATTAGCGTAGCAAGATCTGTGCCTTGCAAATACATTCTATTATGCAGTCTTTTCCTTTGAGTGTTCTTAAGTCAATATCATAATTTTGTTTTCAAGTATGTAGCCAAGATAAAGTGAGGCTTCTCACCAAAACTTGTTCAGGATAATTACTTTGCCTTCTACCCTTGAAACAGTGGGAGCCCAGAGTGCTTTTCATGGTCTGTACATAGCTCTGTTGAGTTTCCACTTATTAAATATCACTAGCACATTGTATGGATCCTCTTTCTTGAACCATTTAGTCTCTAACTTTCCATTTAAGTTTAATTTTATAAAGGTCACATTATTTAGTAAAAGCCAACTGGATATTTAAAGTTTAGGTTTTATGGTTTCCTTCTTTAAAAATAAGTACTTTTTTCCTAATTCTAGATTACAATTTAGGAAAAAGGAATAGTATTAAATCTTTCAGTTTTGTTTTCTTCCTTATTCTTTGACATAATAAATACTTGACTTCAACTTCTCTTTTTCTTTAAATATGTTTGAAAATGTTCTGGGACACCTGGGTGGCTCAGTTGGTTAAGCAGCTGCCTTTGGCTCGGGTCATGATCCCAGCATCCTGGGATCGAGTCCCACATCGGGCTCCTTGCTCGGCAGGGAGCCTGCTTCTCCCTCTGCCTCTGCCTGCCTCTCTGTCTGCCTGTGCTCGCTCTCTCTCTCTCTCTAACAAATAAATAAATAAAATCTTTAAAAAAAGAAAGAAAGAAAAGAAAATGTTCTGACTATATGTAATGAGAATTCATTTCAACTTTTATCCTTTTGGGTTTTTTGGGTTTTTTTTTTTTTATTGCATGGTTTAGCAAAACTGCTTAGTTTTTCCATATTTTATGTTTATATTTAATATAGTATTTATTTAAGGATTTTATTTGTGTTTTAAATCCATTTATAAGCATAATAGTCTTGTGTTGTATTTTGACTTCTAATATGAATTTCTTATTTGTGCCATAAGTATAGCAGCCTTCGAGTTCTTTTTCCCCTTGTGTTTATTCAAAGTAGCTCTACCCATCTGTTAGTTTTCTACTTCAACTATTTTTTTTCCAAAAATGTTAGGCAACCCATTCTAAATTATTTATGGAAATGGTGGACAGTGACAATATGAATACAACAGGAGGTAGTGAAGTGAAGACTTAAAGCAATCCTTAAGTCTTATTTAAGTTGAAATTCATCAAACCTTTTGCCACATGTGATTGACAAGTAACACAAATTAGCGCTAATTTCATCTTTTTTGTTGTTGTTGTCAATCCTTTGGCGAAGGTAGGGATAAAAAGTGCAAGTAACTGAAAGGAAGAAGGGATCACAGGCAATGTTCTGAGTACTTTACATATTTTAATTCTCTTAATCCTCATTAACTCTATGAAGTTTATGCTGTTATTATCCCTATACTATAGGGAGGATAGGAAACTAAGGCACAGAGAGTGCTTAACTTGCTCCATGACTAGTAAGTGCTAAAGCCAGTACACAAACCCAGGCAGTATGATTCCAATACATATTCCTCTTTTCTAAACATAAATCACAGGGACAGTGGGTGGCTCCATCCATTGGTCATCTGCCTTCAGCTAAGGTCATGATTCCAGGGTCCTGGGATTGAGTCCTGCATTGTGCTTCTTGGTCAGTGGGGAGCCTGCTTCTCCCTTTGCCTGCCACTACCCCTGCTTGTGCTGTGTCTGTCTGTCTCTCTCTCTGACAAATAAATAAAATCTTTTTTTAAATAAATAAATAAATATGTCACAACATTTATGATCAAATATAATATGATTTAATTTCCTCTTCTATCCATTGTCCTCTTCTCTGAATCTCACCTTAAGCATTTCTTTACTATACTTTTTGTGTCCTCAGATAGATCTGTACCCATATTAGGTTTGCTTACGGGTGTCTGGGTGAGTTACTTTAGTCAGAGGCACATTTTGTGGAGTGTCTATGCCCCCTCTCTAGTAAATGGCTGGTTTATGTAAGACCCACTTGTCAAGTTCACAACACCTTCAGAGTCTGAGCCTGGGCCACACCTAAACATCTATTTTCTCAGGACCCTTTCTCAGCAGTTCTGGCTCTCTCAATGCTTTGAGGTCCCTAGCATACAGCACACTTAGTACCAGGTCTTACCACACTCAGGGAGAGAACTGTTATAATCCCTTCTTTCTTTCCTCTGTGGTTTCTTGCTTAGATTGTTCTCTCTAAAAGCCTTCATCCTGGGGTGCCTGGGTAGTGCAGTCAGTTAGGTGTCCAACTCTTGGTTTCAGCTCAGGTCATGATCTCAGGGTCCTGGGATCGAGCCCCACATTGGGCTCCCTGCTCGGTATGGAGTCTGCTTGAGATCCTCTCTTTCTTTCTCTCACTCTCTCTCTGCCCTTCCCACTCATGCTATCTCTCTCTTTTTAAAACAAATAAATGAACTCTTTTAAAATAAATAAATAAAAGCCTTTATCATTATTTGGCTACCCATTATAATATGCAGTATTATTTCCTTTTTAGATTTAAATATTTGAAAACACCCCCCCTTACTTTATTAGGTAGTTCTATTCCAAGATTTAAAATATCCTTTTTAAGGAAATTTGTGTTCCCATGATTCAGATTTAATAATTCGGCATCTTTTGTAATGTAGTGTTTTGTAAAATTCTGTATAGTCTTTTAACACATTAGCTCTAATGTTAGAAAACTGTTTTATTTTTTAAAAAATTAATCTGCCTAGCTTGACTGCATTGCTTTATTCCATATTTTTTCCTCAAGTTCTTTATTTAGTCCAAAATAACTCAAGAATGAACACCTAGTTATTTTTTTTTAAAGATTTTTATTTAGTTGACAGAGATCATAAGTAGGCAGGAGGAAGCAAGCTCCCTTCTGAGCAGAGAGCTCGATGTGGGGCTCGATCCCAGGACCCTGAGATCATGACCTGAGCTGAAGGCAGAGGCTTTAACCCACTGAGCCACCCAGGCGCCCCTAAACACCTAGTTATTTAGCGCAGCCATCTGCGCTATTTCCCTCAGCAGTGATTTGTCCTTTATAGTCCCCTTGATTCTGTGTCTGCAAGATCTTGATTTTAAACATTTTTAGCTTTTCTTTTGTATGGTGTTATCTGTCATATTATATAACATCAGCTGTTTATTCCTGCTTTAATGCTTCCAGTAAATGCTAATTCATTTAAAATTTTTTTTTTAGGATTTTATTTATTTATTTGAGACAGACAGAGAGCACAAGCAGGGAGGAGGATCAGAGGGACAGGGAGAAACAGACTCCTCACTGAGCAGGGAGCTTGATGCAGGGCTCGATCCCAGGACCCTGAGATCATGACCCAAGCTGAATGCAGCTGTTTAACTGACTAAGACACCCAGGCGCCCCTTAACAAACTTTTTAACAAAGAAGAGGATGCTTCATTTTTCTAATAGCTCACTCATACTGTTTTTGCTTCATGTGCATTCAGCTGTACTCTGTGTGGACTTAGAAGTTGTTGAGATCACAATTTATTTATTTTCAGTAAGGTGTTCATATATATGGAATGCAGGTACTCTGATCTCTGTTTAACCATTTTTGGGCCTCCAGTGATCAACCATCATGTATTCCTTACTAATTTAAACATTTTCTGTGCTCTACACACACAAATTTCAAGACCAGCTAAAGGCTACAGCTTTATTTTCAATCAGATATTTCCATTATAAATTAAACATTAAAAACCTGACATAGGGACGCCTGGGTGGCTCAGTTGGTTAAGCAGCTGCCTTCGGCTCAGGTCATGATCCCAGCGTCCTGGGATCGAGTCCCACATCGGGCTCCTTGCTCGGCAGGGAGCCTGCTTCTCCCTCTGCCTCTGCCTGCCTCTCTGTCTGCCTGTACTTGTTTGCTCTCTCTCCCTCTCTCTCTGACAAAAAAATAAATAAAATCTTTTAAAAAAATAAAATTAAAAAAAAAACCTGACATAAATATTGAATGCCCACTGGTGTATAATCCTGTGAATAACAAAGGGAAGTCATTGCAGTATAAGGAGTCAACTGTATCTAGTGGAAATAGCCCTGGCTTATTCTAGCTGAAGTAAGAGAATGAGATTCAGAGTGCCAGCTCTACCATTTACTGGCTCTGTGACTGAATAAGTCCCTTAACTTCACTGTGACTCTAAAATGAGGAAGATGATAAAATTGTGACAATGAGGAAGATGATAAAATTGGCCAAGAATTGTTATAAACAGAAATGGCATGCAGAATTTAAAATTTACTTTATACTGCATAGTACTGTATAAATGTACAGTATAAATGTAAATAAAATACAGTATAAATGTCCTGTATAAATGTTTTTACTCAGAATTGCAACACAAAAGAGCATAATGATTACCCTCGTATCATTCTTTTTTTTTTTTTTAAGATTTGTTTAGTTTAGAGAGAGAGAGAGAGAATGCACGTGTTTGCTCGCACAAGTTAGGGGAGGAGCAGAGGGAGAGAATCTTCAAGTGAACTCCCCATCCTGCGTGGAGCCCATCACAAGGCTCCATCTCACTACCCAAGGGATTCTGACCTGAACCAAAACCAAGAGTCAGATGCTCAACCAACTGAGCCACCCAGGCACCCCCATTCATTCTTTTTGTAACTTTGATCAATTCAAAAAATACACTGACCACCCAGCACATGCTGGGTACTGTTCTAACCCATATGAATAGAACAGTGAAAAAGAAAATCAAGGCCCCCATACTTAAAGAGCTTATATTTCTAGAGGGGGAAGACAGGAGATAAACATGAAAACAAATAATAAAATACAGTAAAATCAAATAGGGATTAGTGTTTTCTCATCCTCTGTATGACCATAGAGGCCCCTATAAGCCCAATTTCCCAATCTGTTCATAAATAAAAATGATGATGATAGCCAAGTTATGGAAAGAACCTAGATGTCCATCAACAGATGAATGGATAAAAAAGATGTGGTATATATATACAATGGAATACTATGCAGCCATCAAAAGAAATGAAATCTTACCATTTGTGACGACATGGATGGAACTAGAGGGTATTATGCTTAGCAAAATAAGTCAATTGGAGAAAGACAACTATCATATGATCTCCCTGATATGAGGAAGTGGAGATGCAACGGGGGTGGGGGCTGAGGGGGTAGGAAAAGAAAAAATGAAACAAGATGGGATTGGGAGGGAGACAAACCAAAAGAGACTCTTAATGTCATAAAACAAACTGAGGGGGGTGGGGGGAGGGGGGTGGGAGAGGGTGGTGGGGTTACATTATATATTTAAATTTAAAAAATAAATTTTAAAAATGATGATAATAAGTCAACTATCATCTAAGAATGTAGTTGTGATATAGTAGATATGAAGCTATTTTATAGACCTCACAAAATTTTGTTGCTATTTTATTATTAATTAAAAATACTTTAGTGTGCCTCAGTGATTCACAGTAAAAAAAGAAATCACAATTGAAAATACAAAATCACTTATTGAAACTTATGGGATGAAGATAATATGGTGGAACTGGTTTATTTGAACTCACACTCCTGAGAACAGATTTTTAAAAAGCTGGTCAAAATATTAAGACATATTTCTGAAGGCATCAGAGAGTTACTCAGGCTGTGGGAAAGTATGGGTCCCAGTTCCAGGAAGAAATGATGAGCTCAACATTTAGAGCCAGTTTTCCCCTAGAGATGATCCCAGTAATAGCATAGGTCTGCCAATTCTTACAGAGGTTACTGAAGGACTAAGAATCTGGACAGAGCTTTTGAGAGACTAATGGGCTATGGGGATAAAATCTAGAACTCAGGCCCAGGCAAGGAAAGGAAGACTCTGATAAAACCAGAAGATTTTCATGAAAGTAAGGATGAACCAGAAATAAAGAGGCACCCCTAGGGACCAAAGCCCAGGTTTGAATCATCTTAATTCCTGATTGAATTAAGACAATTCAAGATTGCTGGTGCATCTAGCCAAATATCAAAGCAGATATAAATCCTTTCTGGAAGAAGGAAGCATTATCCTAAATTATCTTTACAGTTGTTTCTATATGATATCCATTAAAAATAACCAGGCATATGAGAAAAGAAGACAAGATGAAGAACCATGAGAAAAAAGAGGACAAGAGAAACAGCAAGTCAGTAGGAACAGATTCACAGAGGATTAAGACAGTGAGGTTTTTAGATGCAGATTTTAACGTTACCTTGTTTAATTTGTTCATGAAAATAAAGGTTGATACTGACAAAATTCGTCATAATTAGAAACTCTTAAAAATTTAAAGAAAGTATTAACAGTAACTGAAACCAAGAACTTAATGAAGGCTTAAGGTCCAACTCTGCAGAGCAGAAAAAAGAATTAGAGACCTGAAAGATTAGAAGAAAACATACTGAATGAAGCAGTGAAAAACAACAGATGGGAAGTACAGGTAAAAGACCTAAGGAATAGAATGAAATGAGTCACAGTGTCAATACTTACAGTCTCATTCTGCAGGTTGCCATTTCATTTTGTTGATGATTTATGCTGTGCAGAAGCTTTTGAGTTTTATGTGGTCCCACTTGTTGATTTTAGCTTTTATTTATGTGTGGGATGGTTTAGCCAAAAATCATTGCCAAAACCATATATATGTCTCATATATATTTATAATTTATTTTCATGATGAATTGACCTATTTATCATTATATCATGACCTTCCTTATTTCTTATTACCATTTTTGGCTTAAAGTCTATTTTGTCTGATATAAGTACAGCTACTCCTGCTTTCTTTTGGTTTACACTTGCATGGAATGTCTTTTTCTATCCCTTCCCTTTGAGCCTGTGTGTGTCCTTAAATCTGAAGTGAATCCCTTGTAGACACTATATAGTTTGGCCTTTTTTTTTTTTTTAAGATTTTATTTATTTATTTGACAGAGATCACAGGTAGGCAGAAAGGCAGACAGAGAGAGAGGGGAAGCAGGCTCCCCGCTGAGCAGAGCGCCTGATGCAGGGCTTGATCCCAGGACCCTGGGATCATGACCTGAGCTGAAGGCAGAGGCTTTGACCCACTGAGCCACCCAGGGGCCCCTGGCCTTTTTTTTTTTAACCTGTCCAGCAACTCTGTGCTTTTTGATTGGTGAATTCAATACATTTACATTTAGAGTAATTGCAGATTTCTCCTGCTATCTGAAAGTAAAGCATTCCAGTGAAATCTTTCATAAGCCAAAATGATGTAAAGCAAAGCAGTTATCATTAATATATATGGGAAATTTTTTGAGCATTCCCAGACTTGAAAAAATAACCTCTTTTCTGGTACTTTAGGACACATCTTGCTAATAGATGCAAAAGATCAATTGAGATAAGGCATAGATGCTCACAGGCATAGTTCAAAGCTATGGCTCTAGATGTTGAAATGCTGAGTATAATTCCTGGGGAAGGATCTTGGCAGAGCCATTCTTGGGGTATATGCTGCCTCTATAAAACAAACAGTGCTATTTTTGCCTTTCGCAAAATCCTCTTTGGATTGCTTTTGGTTAACGAAAATAGGTACTAACATAGGTCTTTTGTAAAAGTGAAGTGGCATAATGCAAACTTGAGTTTTCAAACAGCAAGGGATACCTAGACAGGTATGTAAGGACCTACTAATGCCATTGTATTAGTTGCTTTCTGGCTGTTTTGTAGTTGCTTTGTTTCTTTTTTCTTGTGATTTTTCATGGTGATTTGCTCTGTTTCTCCTCTCTTTGTGTTTAGGGAATCTACCCTAGGTTTTTGCTTTGTGGTTACCATGAGGTTTACATAAAACATAGATAAAATAGTCTGTTTTAAGCTGATAGCAACTTAACTTCAATCACATACAAAAGCTCAATCCTTTTAATTCTATCTTTTTATGTTTTTGATGTCACCCTTTCACCTCCCTCTTTTATATTTTCGATGTCATAATTTACCTCTTTTTTTAAAAAGATTGATTTGAAAGAGAGTGAGCGAGTCGTGGGAGGGACAGAGGAAGAGGGAGAAAGAATCTCAAGAAGACTCAGTGCTAAGCACAGAGCTCAACACAGGGCTTGATCTCATGACCCTGAGATCTTGACTAACTGAAATCAGGAGTCTGATGCTTAACCAGCTTAGCCACCTAGGCACCCCACAAATGACCTCCTTGTATATTATGTATTTGTTAACAAACTATAGTAGCTATTTTAATACTCTTTTTCTTTAACTTTTATACTGTAGTAAAGTGATTAACACACCATCCTTTTTCAGAATTAGAGTTTCCTAAATCTGACTGTATATTTATCTTTACCAGTCTG
The DNA here is from genome assembly GCA_003697995.1 of Taxidea taxus jeffersonii. NCBI lineage: Eukaryota > Metazoa > Chordata > Mammalia > Carnivora > Mustelidae > Taxidea > Taxidea taxus. The sequence goes on from RCUC01136535.1 coordinate 26,006, forward strand.
TTGTATACTTTCATACATTTTCATGTCACTAATTAGAATCTTTTTTTGAGCTTGAGGAAGTTTCCACATTTCTTGCAAGGTAGGTCTAGTTCTGATGAACTCCCTTAGCTTTTATTTGTCTGGGCAAGTCTTTATGTGTCTTTCACATCTGAAATATAATGTTGATGTGTAGAATATTCTTGGCTGGACTTTTTTTTTTTTTCTTTCAGCTTTGAATATGTCATTCCACTGTATCGTAGCCTATAGGTTTTCTGCTGAGAAATCCACCAGTAGCCCAGTGGGGGTTCCTTTGTAGGTTACAATCTTTTTTTCTCTGATTGTGTTTAAGATTCTTTATCTTTGATTTTTGATAGTTTCACTATAATGTGTCTTTGGGATAATACGCTGATCTATTAGCTTCATGAACATGAATGTGCAAGTCTCTCCCCAGATTTGGGAAGTTCTCAGCTATTGCTTTTTCTTTTTTTAAGATTTTATTTATTTATTTGAGAGAGAGAGAGAGAGCATGAGCAGGGGGAGGGGCAGAGGGAGGAGGATCCTGGTACGGGCTCAATCCCAGGACTCTGGGATCATGACCTGAGCCAAAGGCAGGTGCTAACTGACTGAGCCACCCAGGTGCCCCATCAGGTATTGCTTCTTTAAATAAACTTTCTGGCTTCTCCTTCCCTTCTTCTTCTAGAATCCTAGGTGTTGTAAAATATTTATGTTTAATGGGGTCTCATTGATCATGTGGGCTTTCTTCACTTTTTTATTTGTTCTTTGTTCCTCTATTTGAGTTACTTCAAAGTTCCTAAGCTCTCACTCGCTTATATTGTCTTCCATTTGGTCTTTTTTATATAGATGCTCTCTGTTGCATTTTTTCATATCATTCATTGATTTCTGCAGCTCAAGAATTTGTTTGATTTTCTTTTGTGATTTCTGTTTCTTTCTTAAATTTTTCATTTTGCTCATGTAATATTTTCCTGGATTCATTGAATTGTCTTTCTCTATTTTTCTTGTAGCTTATTCAGTTTTCTCAAAACAACTATTTGGAATTAATCAGCTAGATCACAAAATTGCATACCTTTGAATTCAGTTATTGGAGGATTATTGGTTTCTCTGGGTTATAACATATTTCATTTGTTTTTCATGTTACTTGTAGTTTTATGCTACAGCTTTTGCATTTGAAGTAGATACCTCCTCACATCTTCACTATTTGCCTTTTTTTTAAGGTTATTTATTTGTTTATTTGTCAGAGAGACAGCACAAGTAGTGGGAGGGGCAGGCAGAGGGAAAAGCAGGCTCCCCACTTAGCAGGGAGCCTGATGTGGCACTCCATCCCAGAACCCTGGGATCATGACCTGAGCCGAAGGCAGACACTTAACCAACTGAGCCATCCAGGTGTCCCACCATTTGCCTTTAGATGGGAAATACTTTTTGCTGGTCCTGATATATCTGGGCTTTTCTCTGACCTTGCATGAATACACCTGTCCCATACTTCTTACTCTCTCTTGTAGCTGAATTCTTAAGCTTTAATGCCTTCTGTGGTTCTTATAACTCACCATGCTGGCTGAAAAGGTGGCTTGTTTTTGTGGTTTCTCCCTTGCCCACAGATCCTGGTCTGTTTTCCTCAGAGTATTCTGTTTACCATTTACTGACATTCACTCTTGCTGCCATACTCAGAAGCATGCACAAGAGCCAGCTGCTGAGTTGGGGGGAGGAGGTGTGGGGTTAGCACTTGTGGCATTGGGGGTACCCATAGGACTTTGGGGGGTATCCTCAAGTGAGGTACTCCCCAGAAGCTCCTGAACAGACTTTCTACTGAAGTCCTGAGTGTGGTCATCCAGAGCTGCATCCTCCTGATGTTTTTGTCCTGATTTCCCTCCATCCCTCCCTGCAGTTGTGGAGTTCCTGCCTCAGTACTCCAGGTTCTGCTGAAGAGAAACAAGTTTCCCACACAAATGGAGAAGCGAGCTCTCACTCCCTGTTCTCCTTTTTCTCCACAAGAGAGGTCCCTGCCACTGGTTCAGCTCCATTATATTGTTGCCTTGGGGGGACACCAGTGGCAAAGTTATTCTTCTGTCTCTAGTGCATCCAGACTCACTTGTTTTTTATTTTATTTTGGCCATCAGCATACTGGAATCTTCCCTTGGGAGAGCTGGACTTCTATTCTCTTTAATCTGTGTGTTTCTGCTCAACTCAGCCCCATCCATGGAGGTTTCCCAATCAATGGCTGAAAGGGTGTGGGGTAGGTTTGCCAGCTCCTGTTGGTTTTGCAGTCCATACTAAGGTGTGTCTGCATATTACCATGTGCACAAATGTGAAAGACTCCCTCCAGGCCCGTTGGCATATGCTGCTGAATCCTACAGCTCTCATAAGATGCTTTTTGTTGGGACGCCTGGGTGGCTTAGTTGGTTAAGCAGCTGCCTTCGGCTCAGGTCATGATCCCAGTGTCCTGGGATCGAGTCCCACATCGGGCTCCTTGCTCGGCGGGGAGCCTGCTCCTCCCTCTGCCTCTGCCTGTCTCTCTGTCTGCCTGTGCTCACTCTCTCTCTCTCTAACTAATAAATAAATAAAATCTTAAAAAAAAAAATTTAAAGATGCTTTTAGTTCTGGATGGATACCAATTACTTGTTTAAAAAGAGGGATGTCTTATACCACTCTTTGGCCTAACCATAAAATTTAATCTGAAGGGTAAATAGTTGGTAACATTGTAGTGAAAGTCACTTTGATGAGTTTTTTCTCTAAATAATGAGAAAAATATATGTAGATCACAATTATTACTTGGTAAATTGCACCTTTCTTTTTATTTCAAAAGTTTCTGCAAATCACCTGTTGTGTGTCCATTCACTATATGAAGGGGAGTAATACCATAATAAATAAGTTATTTTATCCACTTGTTCATTCTGACCGTTGTTATCCTACAGATTCACGTCTTCTTAATTCTAGTCTTGATCATGATAGTGACATGTCATCTACACAAAAGATATTTGTCTATTTACTAAACCAGGAAGACCTGCATCCAGTTGATCTAAAAACTGTATTTTATTTTGTAAGTGTTGGTTTGAAAGAAGCCAAGAATTATAATTTTATAATATTTACATTTAAAAATCAGTCTCTTTGAACACTCTACACCTTTATCTTCTAATTTTAGAAGTACCACTACAAGAGCGACTTTAAAGGAAACTGCTGCAAAAATGATTCCTCTGGTACATAGATGATTTTTGTCTATGGAATCAGAAGCTGAAGATTTTTATACTACACTTTTTTATACACTTTTATACTACACTTCACCATTTTCTCAGAGAAATGGAACAGCGTGATGAAGATCAATAGAGTAGTTGCAACTAAAGCCTGCTTTTACACTATGTTTGAAAGATCTACGCTTGTTTATCAAGAAGAAAACTGATGTTGAGTTATATAAGCTGGCAACATTATCTGCCTGTCAAGTTATCTTACATTTAATTTTTAGGAGAAATAAGGAGATACATCTATTTGCTAAAAATCAAACACAGGCCAGTGTTCCCATCAGGAAGACAAATCAGCAAGTACATGAATCAGGATCTATTTATATAAGATGATGATGGCTTAGCCTAAGTGAAAACACTCTGCCTAATCATACTATCAGTATCTGGAAATAGTAATTACCTGTTAACCGAAAAGAGATGAAATTCAAATAATTTTTGCAATTCATAATTATTAACTTCAGTAAAGGTCAAGTCTTATTAATAACTTTAATGATGTCAGAATATGTTCACTATAACAAATTATTAGCTCTATAAAAGAAATATGATCAAAATCTAATTAGAGTATATAAATGTTTATCTCCTACAGCACACCTTATAATCTGCCTTTGGCCATAAGATGTATGACTATAACATATTCAGAGATAAATATTTTAAGGATATTAAATTATTGATTATATGTTAATCAATATGTATTATAAATAATGAAGTCAGACCTAGTTTCTAAATAGAATATTTTATCCTAAAAATATTTTATTTCCCAAAACATACTTTTAGGCTTACTGGCAGACTAACAAGCTTTAATCTTGCTGTTAGAGGTTCAGAATGAGCATCCAAGAAGAATTCTAATACTAAAAAATTTTATAGAAAATCAACCTTACTTCTCTATGCTATTAGAAATATACTTATCTGACCATTTTTACTGTAATTGGACTTTCTTGAAAGTATATATAGAAGCTTTTTTTTTAAGATTTTTATTTATTTATTTATTTGTCAGAGAGAGAGAGAGCGAGCGAGCGAGCACAGGCAGACAGAGAGACAGGCAGAGGCAGAGGGAGAAGCAGGCTCCCTGCCGAGCAAGGAGCCCGATGTGGGACTCGATCCCAGGATGCTGGGATCATGACCTGAGCCGAAGGCAGCTGCTTAACCAACTGAGCCACCCAGGCATCCCTATAGAAGCTTATTTTAATTTTTTTGGTATCACGCGGTGTTCTTTGTTCTTTATTTTGTGTTACTGATGGAAGAAAATTAGAGGATTAATATAACTGATAAAATATGTTCTTTTTTTAAAGATTTTATTTGTTTATTTGACAGAGAGATCACAAGTAGGGAGAGAGACAGGCAGAGAGAGAGGAGAAGCAGGCTCCCCACTGAGCAGAGAGCCCAATGCAGGGCTCGATCCCAGGACCCTGGGATCATGACCTGAGCCGAAGGCAGAGGCTTTAACCCACTGAGCCACCCAGGCGCCCCAAAATATTTTCTAAATTACAATTGTTTACACTTAATTTACTTGGTGTAAATTTAAGAAATAGAATAGAGAATACTGTTAAAATAGTTTACATGCAGCCTGATTATTTGTACAAGTTTAGTATTATTAGATAACTAAACACTGTTTTAGAATAGAGAAAGCTAAATTTTTTTATCTAAGATCATAATCTGCTCAATTCTGGACATTTCCACCTTATTGTAAACTATTATTAATCCAAGATGATCAGCAGGACCCAGTGAGCCCATCTCTGGTGTCAAGAAAAAAAGAATTATTTCCTGTTAAACTGGATATTGGGCAGTGCATAGAGCAAGTGGGATTGAAGTAGACCTGAATTTAGATTATATTAGAGGAGACCTGAAGTTCAAGAAACTGATGTAATATGAAGATGATAACCCTAGACTGGAAAACCAAGCAGAAGCTAAGGCAGAGGATTTGGGCAATGTCACACTAGAACCCAGGCTTAAACAATATGAGGCCATGAAACAAAACTACCTCACATGAGGATTGAAAATAACAAGTCTTCTCTTTCTAAAACATGTGAAATAGCTTCGTGGGGGAAAAGTATCTCCTGGGGCGCCTGGGTGGTTCAGTGGGTTAAAGCCTCTGCCTTAGGCTCAGGCCGTGATCCCGGGGTCCTGGGATTGAATCCTGTGTCAGGCTCTAGGCTCGGCAGGGAGCCTGCCTCCTCCTCTCGCTCTCTCCCTGCCTCTCTGCCTACTTGTGATCTCTCTCTGTCAAATAAATAAATAAAATATTTAAAAAATAAATAAAATCTTAATAAAAAAGAAAAGTATCTCCTTCCTGCATCCTTTCAACTTCTCTCTAGAGCATCATCTGTCCACCATTCTTTATATATACAGTACACATTAAGAAATATATTCTACTTTGTAACCTGATACACATATGCTTATGTACATATAACAATATATGTACGTATAAACTTGAAAAAAATTGCAAAGATACTTATCCACTCTCATTTTCTCCCCTGATTTCATTGCTTTTTCAAACAAAACAAAAGGCACCCATTAATGGATCATGATTCTCATTTTGAAAACATTGCTCTGGAATAGGTTTCCCTCACATTTCTCCTTTGCCCAGATTACTATCATACCTTAAGTACAAAGCCTGAAAAAATGTTCTGCTTTTGCCTAGGATTTTAGTTAAACTGGAGGTAGTAAATTACCACACACATTACTGGAGTTTTTTTAAGGTAAAATTTTAAGGTAAATCACTATTATAGTAATATGAAATGAAGTAAAGCCATTCAAAATTTGAAGCAACTATATTTCTTTAACTTGGCATCCCATGTGAACTCAAATAATTCTTAACTGAGTATAGATCATTTCCCTGGAAGTATCTGTGAACTTGTAGAGAACAGTATGTGTTCTTACTTAGGATATAATTATCTGGTAGGTTCCTAGTTAATGTAAAATTTATAGCTTATAAGTTGAATATTATGTATATAGGTGATATATTTCTTCACATCTTTAGTTACAGTTTATTAAGCTAGATCAGAAGGACCTTCCTCTTTAACACTGTTTTCCAACACAAATCAGTAATTGCCAATGGAATTCATGTTAATAGGAATTTGATAACTGAGCCAAATCTGACTTCATGATGATTTAGATTATAAACTTGAATCCAAGTTGTGGAAATGGACTGAATTCATGTGGGATTGTGTTGGAAGCCCATCTATACTCATTTTTTTCTGTCCATGAAAATCTTTCAATTTATGAATAAATTTAAAAATAACATTATCTCAGAAATGAAAATCCAGATTTGGAACAAGTAGACTTTTGAAAAGAAAGAAAATTTAAAAGATGGGGTTTTCTTCCTAGCCAGGTTGCTTAAAGTGTATGTCCTCTAAAGCAAAAATGGCATTCCAATTTTATGATAACAGCAGTGATACTCTAAGTCACCAGCTATTAAGTTGGTAAAGCCAGTATTTGAGTACAGTTCTAATGCCAGAGCCCAAGATCTAATCACTAAAGTATATGATCTTCCACTGTGCTGTCCTATGATGGTATCTCTTTTGAAAGTGGTTTTATCCTCTCCATTCCTCAAACTAGTTTACGTTCATCTATCTTTTTTAGAGATGGGAAGCATAAAGATGGTAAGATTTAAATTGCCAGATTTTAATCTAAGTGTTTATTTTTTTATTGGTGAATTGAATTACTACTTAGGATCTATTTTGAAAATTTGTTTCTTAAGACTTTGTATAATATACTTTGTTTTGCCTGGAGTTATTCTTTTAAAATATTGCATTTTTAATAATAATATGAACCTATATGGTAGCAAATGTGAACAATGTATAAAAAGTATAAAGAAGGAAAAAAATACACATAATCCTACCACCCAGAGAGAGAGAACTTCTGGCTACATTTTACTATATCCTTCTAACATTTGTTTATTTTACAATGTTGAGATCATACAGCATGTACAATGTTAGTTTAATTTTTCAATTATGTATTATAAGAGATGACAGGAGTCCACTTTCTCTAGGCCTCCATTTTTTTTTTACATAATAAAAATGGAGTATAAACACACCTTACCCCACCTCCCACTCCACTTTTTTCAACCATCTCACTTTTTTTTTTCCCATCTCACTTTTTTCAACCCCCAGGTACATATAATTTTGTATTCTGCATTTTTCGCTGGTTATGTAAGATACATAGTTATTTAGTTATTTTCTCATGTTATGAAGAGCTTTGAAAACACTTTTTAAAAAATTATTTATTTACTTATTTGGAGCGAGAGAGAGAGAGTACACACACACAGAGGAAGAGGGAGATGGAGAAGCAAACTCCCCACTGAACAGGAAGCCCCACACGGGGCTCAATCCCAGGATTCTGGGAACATGACCTGAGCCAAAGGCAAATGCCCAAGCAACTGAGCCACCCAGTCACCATGAAAACACTGTAATGGTTGTATTTCATACTTACAGGTATCATATGACTTAGCTTACACGTTTCTCTATTACTGATGTTTATACTGGTAGCAGCATATTTTTTTCAGAGATATGTAGTTCTGTAATAGGAAGTTCAGTAATAGGAAGCAGTCCAGGTGTTAGAGCTTAATGCTATACTTACATGAGTAATTCCTGCTGGTACTACATACGTGGAAAGTCATTCCACTTGTTTATAAAGAGGCTCCCTGTTCCATCTTATGGAATTTGTATTTCCAGAGCTATAAACTAACCATGGTAGAAGGAGGGACAATTTAGGCCAAAGAGGTAATAATATTAGTTTTTCCTTTTATTTGCATAGTATTTTACAATTTTCAGTGAACTTTCACAGCATATGTTATTTAACTTACTCTTCTCAATTCTGTGAGGTAGGAAGTATTAATCTCATTTTATAATTGAGAAAATAATGTTTGGTTAACTCCAAAACAGAATTCTTTGTAGTGGACAATAGTTGCTTCTGAACAAGTTCAATACTGACTCTCCTGTAATAGAGGATTTTTCAGTTGTTTTATTTAGTTAATAGAACAATGAAAATATTACCCTTAAGTTAAATCCACTCAGTCCTGACTGAAATGTAATGCTTTTCAGTATTTGAACAAGTATCAAATTGCCCAGTCTAACTTTTTTTTTACCTTTATAAATGGTTAGAACTATCCTTTAGATATAATTATAGAGAAAACATTCTGGAAAATGTTCTGTGTGCACTTGAAAAGAATGTCACTTTAGGATGAAATGTTATGAATATAGGGGCACCTGGGTGGCTCAGTGGGTTAAGCCTCTGCCTTCATCTCAGGTCATGATCCCAGGGTCCTGGGATCCAGCCCCACATCTGGCTCTCTGCTCAGCCAGGAACCTGCTTCCTCCTCTCTCTCTGCCTACCTCTCTGCCTACTTGTGATCTCTGTCTGTCAAACAAATAAATAAAATCTTTTTTAAAAAATGTTATGAATATATCTCCTAAGTACATCTGGTCCAGTGTGTCATGCAAGGCCATTGTTTCCTTGTTTATTTTCTGCTTAGATGATATGTCCATTGTCCATATTAAAGTCCCCTACTGTTATTGTATTATTATCAGCGAGGTTTTTTGTTTTTTGTTTTTGTTTTTGTTTTTTGAGCAAAGAGCATGTGGCAAGAAGGGGCAGAGGGAGAAGAGAGAGGGAATCTTAAGCTGGGCATGGAGCCTGATGCAGGGCTTGATCTCATAACACTGAGATAATGACCTGAGCTGAAATCAAGAGTAGGATACCCAACTGACTGAGCCACCCAAGTGCCTCTTCAAGGAATTTCTTTATATCTATTATTGATTTATATATTTGGGTGCTCCCAAGTTGGGGCATAAATATTTACAATTGTTAGATCTTCTTAATGGATAGACCTCTTTTTTTTTAAGATTTCATTTATTTATTTGACACACACAGAGAGAAATCACAAGTAGGCAGAGAGGCAGGCAGAGAGAAAGGGGGAAGCAGGCTCCCCGCTGAGCAGAGAGCCCGACTCGGGGCTCGATCCCAGGACCCCGAGATCATGACCTGAGCCGAAGGCAGAGATCTAACCCACTGAGCCACGTAGGTGTCCTAGACCTCTTAATTATAATGCCCTTCTTCATCTCTTGTTGCAGTCTTTGCTTTAAAATCTAGTTTGATATAGGTATGACTACTCTGGCTTTCTTTTGATGTCCATTAGCATGATAGAGAGTTCTCCAACCCCTCGCTTTCAATCTACAGGTGTCTTTAGATCTAAAATGAGTCTCTTGTAGGCAGCATATAGATGGATCTTGTTTTTTTATTTTATTCTGATACCCTGTATCTTTTGATTGGAGCATTTAGCCCATTTACATTCAGAATGATTCTTGAAGGATATGAATTTAAATGTGTTTCCTGTAGCACTGGTGTTTCTGGTGATATACTCTGGTCCTTTCTAGTCTTTGTTGCTTTGGGTATTTTTTTTTCCCTCCACTCAAAGAGCCCCCCCCTTAAAATTTCTTGCAGGGCTGGTTTAGTGGTCATGAACTTCTTTGGTTTTTGTTTGTCTGGGAAACTCTTTCTCTCTCCTATTCTGAATGACAGCCTTGCTGGATAAAGAATTCTTGGCTGCATATTTTTCCAGTTCAGCATGTTGAATATTTCCTTCTACTCCTTTCTGGCCTGCCAGGTTTCACTGGACAGATCTGCTGTGAATCTGATCTGTCTTCCCTTGTAGGTTAAGTACTTTTTTTCCCTTACTGCGTTCAGGATTCTTTCCTTGTCTGTGTATTTTGTGAGTTTGAGTATGATATACCTTGACAATGGTTGGCTTTTGTTGAATTTAATGGGAATTCTCTGTGCTTCCAGGATTTTGATGTCTGTGTCCTTCCCCAGATTAAGGAAGTTTTCAGCCATAATTTGTTTGAATAAATCTTCTGTCCCTTTTTCTCTCTCTTCATTTTCTGGAGCTCTTATGGTATGAATGTTAATTATGTTTTAATAAGTCACTGAGTGCCCTAGGTCTACCTTTGTGGTCCATTACCTTTCTTTCCCTCTTTCCATCTTCTTTCAGCTTCATTATTTTACATAAGTTTGTCTTCCATATCATTGATCCACTCCTCTCATTTGTCCATCCTCATTTATAAGGCCTCCATTTATGTTTGCCCCTCAGTTATAGCGTTTTTAATTTTGGTTCTTTTATCTCTGCAGTAAAGGATTCTCTAGTGTATTCTCTGTTTTTTTTTCAAGCCCAGCTAGTATCTTTATAATCATTGTTTTAAATTCTAGTTCAGACATCTTATACTTATAGTGATTAAATCCCTGGCTATGAATTCTACGTTCAGTTCTTTTGGGGTGAATTTCTCTGCCTCATCATTTTGTTCAGAAAGAGAAGAAAGAAGAAAAAACAAAAACTAGATATTCAGTGTGTTTTTGTCTGCTTGTTAAAAGAGTCTAGATCCCAAGGTACTACCTATCTATCTATATAAGCACCAGAAAATAATATATATGAGAAAATAAAAAATAAAGTATATGTATAACTAAAAATGAAAAAAAAAATTTAAGGAAATGAAAATGAAGAAAGAAAGAAAGAATAAAAGCAAAAAGGAAGCTATACCGTTTCCCCTAGAGCTGAAGCTTTGCAGCACTCTGTGTAGTAGACTTGGTGCCAGGGAGTTGTTTGTGCTAGTCTTCTGGGGAAGTGGCCTGCAGCCCTGATTCTCGGTCTGACTTGTTTCAGTGGAAATGTGCCTCTAGGGCCAGATGGGTGGGGCTTTGTGTAAGCAGTTCTGGCCTTCACTAGGTGGCACTGTTTTGCTCCCTGAAGGCTTTCTGTGCTGCTGGCACAATGCATATGGCTACGCCTGGCTCTCTAGCCCCTGAGCTGAAAGGTTTGCTCCCTCAACTCTTAAGTGAGGTCTCATAGATCAATTAATTACCGTTGTTGTATCCCCAGTTTCCATCCAAACCTTGTGTTTACCTTGCCTGTGCCTGAGCTTTTTTATCACAAGCACCCAACTAAGTTTCCAAACCACATTTTAGGGAATCCCGGACCATACTCTTCCTCCAGGGAGGGTCTTGCGCACGTTAGCCGTTTGCTGGCTGGTCCCAGGAAAGCTGTCCTATGACAACATAGTAGTTCAGTTTATGACAACACAGAACAGAAAACGGGCAGCAAGACCTGCTGGTCCCAGCCAGCTTTCCTGCTCCTGTGCCCGGGGACAGTATGGATGTTGGTGTCACCTGATCTTGGATCCAGGATCCTCAGACCTCATTGTCGCTCCTGCGATTCTGTCCTGCTATCGCACCTGAGCACCTTTAAGCCAGTACATCCCCCACTAAAGCAGACTTCTAAAAGTTGAGATTTCATGCTCCGCTGCTTAGAATATTTTGCAGTGGCCCCATTAGCAAGCTCCCTCCCTGCCACCATATCCACAGTGATGGCTCCCTCAAGACTACTCTCCCCACCTTCTACTTTCCAAAAGGTGACTTGAAGTTTTTGTTCTCTCTGACCTCCGATTGATTTCTTGGGTGTTCTGGATGACTTGATACTATCTAACTGTGTGCAAGGGACAAGACAAACTTAGGGTCCCCCTACTTCTCCGCCATCTTAACTCCTCCCTTGTAGTCACAGTTGTTGTTGTTTTTTATTTATTTTTTTAAAGATTTTTTTAAATTTATTTATTTGACAGAGAGAGAGATCACAAGTAGGCAGAGAGGCAGGCAGAGTGAGGAGGAAGCAGGCTCCCCGCTGAGCAGAAAGCCTGATGTGGGCCTCAATCCCAGGACCCTGGGATCATGACCTGAGCCGAAGGCAGAAGCTTAATCCACTGAGCCACTCAGGTGCCCTGTTGTTGTTTTTTAATGGTTGGTATTTTTGTTGAGAAAACACTAGAGTGTCTGTGGTTTAAATGACAATCTACTTTCCAAAGATAGACTTTATTTAGGAATTCTTCACTGGAATTGTATGTTGTCCTTTAGCTTCCTGCACATTTATTGGCATGAACTGAAGCATGGAGAAACTTTGCGATTTGCTCTTAGTTCTTCAAAGCCAATTTATATTCCCCAGGAGGAGTGGTAAAGCACTCAAAGTCTCACATATAATCGATGGTTTGCGCACAGCAAGCATCAAAATTGATGCTGTTCACCTGAAGGTAGAACTGCCTGAAAACCAGGTGGCTGCAAAAACAGACCAGAAAAAAAAAAAAAATGAACGTGTTTACACATACACATACTGTGGTTGTGCAGCCAGTTAGTTAATCCTTAGTAAAAGAAAACTCATCTAAGTGATTATCCCCATTTTATTTTTTCATATAAAGAAAAATTATTTAGTGCTTTATTTTGCAGCCTCAGTATAAGTTTAAACTACAGTAAGATACCAGTTTGTACCCACTAAGATGGCTGTAATCAAAAAGACAGATAATAAGTATTGTTGATAACACCGAGAAACTGGAGAGAATGTGAAACATTGCTTGTGAAAAGATAAAATGTACAAAATTGGAAGAGTTTGACTTTTTTTAAGAAGTTAAACATAAATTTACTTTATGACCCAGCAGTTGCACTCATGGAGGTTTTAACCCAAGAGGAATGAAATATGTGTACAAAAACTCATACACAAATATTCATAGCAGCAAGTAGTAAATTGATAAACAAGATGTGTTATACCCATCTAATGAGATACTATTCAGCAATAAAAAGGAACGTACTATGGATACGTGTTACGACATAAATGAGATTGAAAAACATTGTGCTAGGTTAAATAAGCTAGACACAAAAGACTGTATATTGTAGGATTCCATTTGTATGAAATGCCAAGAGATTCAAAATGTCCAGAAATCATGCTGGGGATAGAAACAGGGAATATATGCTAACTTATCTCAGCATTAGTTGGCTTTCTTCCCTTTCAAACAAACAAACAAAAAATTAAGCGGGTGGAGGGGGGAAGGTCTCTTTTCTCCTTTAGGGCCTTCACCTGTGCTATTCTGTATACCTGAAAAACTGGAAAGTTCTAACTTTACCTGGCTAATATATACCAGTACTTCAGGTATCAGCTTAAATATTGTTTATTCAGAGCAATTCTGTCCTAACCTCATAGGTTAATCAAGGCTCCCTGTGATGCTTTCCTTTAGCACAGCATGCTGTCTTTTCATGGTATTTATCATAATTGCTAGTCATTCATTTATTCAATGAGTATAGGAGGTGAACAACCTTTGTGTGCCAGGCACTCTTCTAGTCCCTGTCTACAGGAGAAAACAAAACATGGAGCACATTGTGGTGGGGAGAGACAGGTAATGAATGAATTAGTAAAACATAGAATATATGAAAAGGTGCTAAGTGGTAGGGAGAACAGTAGAATATGGGGAAAGATGGCTTGAGGGAAGGATTTTTTTTATATAGTATCTTCAGAAAAGGTCTCTCTAGGGATGCCTGGGTGACTCAGTCAGTTGAGCATCTGCCTGTGGCTCAGATCATGATCCCAGGGTCTTTGGATGGAGCCCTCCATTGGGCTCCCTGCTCAGGGGGGAGCCTGCTTCTTCCTCTCCCTCTGCCTGCTGCTTCCCCTGCTTGTGCTCGCTCTCTCTCTCTCTCTCTCTCTGACAAATAAATAAATAAAATCTTAAAGAAGAGACTTTTTTAATCTTAGGAAACAGAGAGTTGCAGGAGGGGGATGGAGTGGAGGGATGGGGTAACTGGGTGATGGACATTGGGGAAGGTTTGTGTTGTATATAAGACTGATGAATCACAGACCTGTACCCCTGAAACAAATAATACATTATATGTTAATTAATTGAATTTAAATGTTAAAAAAAGAAAAAAAAGGTCTGTCTATAATAAGATGACATCTGAGCAGAGTTTTGAATGAAGAATATACATATCTTTCAAAGTTAATATTTTCTTGGAATGTTTCCAATTCAATAAATCTGTATTCTTAAAATTTGTATTGATTGGTATTTTGTCTTTTTGATAATTCTTCAAAATAAGAGATATGGAAAATGCGAATAGTATAATTACACCTCTTGCCAGCTAATGTATGTGAATTTGTATTACACAGCATCTTATCACTGTAAACACTTCGGTGAATTAAAATACATTAGCATTTTCTCCAGGATATCAGAATCATTTTACATTATTACTGAAATCTATCTACATCTCTGAACATATGTAAAAAAGACAAACAATAGTAATTTCTTTTGTAGAGATGACAGAGAGTAAGAAAAGAGCGTAACTTACTAAAACTAGAAAAATTAAACTTCCAGACGTAATGAAACTGAGACAGTCTTAAACATTGTACAAAGGCACAATTCTGACTATTAGTCCCCTTTTCCTAGATTCTTAATGGTTTATTTCTTTTTACATTTATCTTTCATATCTGTAGGGAGCTGTATGTTACCTATTGAGAGTTATTTTTTTTTATTGGCAAGGACAACCTTGAATACCTACAGAGATAGAACATCACTTTTATAACCTACCCCATCTTCCCACCAATTATTTCTTTCTTTTTCAGCAGTATCTTAAAGTAATAGAGTCAAAACCTGGTTAAATTTCTGAAATAGACAAGAAAATCTAGTTAGTAAAAGTTATTGTGAATCTGAGATCTGGTCTATTTTGTTCTAGAAATTCTTTTCTTTTCTACTCAATTTTAATATATGAAGTTCTAAAAAAAGAAAAAAATATATATATACATATGAAGTCCTCAGTAATGGCTTACCAGTCAGGTTTTTTCTGAACGAAACATATCTAGGGAAAGAGGTTAAAAATGGAGAATGCTATTCTTTTTATTATTTAATGTGTGTAGAAGGTTATTGACTTAAAAAAAGGAAAAATTAAATAGAAGAAACTTGTTAACAAAAAGAAAAGCTTGGGACGCCTGGGTGGCTCAGTTGGTTAAGCAGCTGCCTTCAGCTCAGGTCATGATCCCAGCGTCCTGGGATTGAGTCCCACATCTGGCTCCTTGCTCGGCAGGGAGCCTGCTTCTCCCTCTGCCTCTGCCTACCACTCTGTCTGCCTGTGCTCATGCTCTTTCTCTCTCTCTCTCTCTCTCTAACAAGTAAATAAATAAAATCTTAAAAAAAAAAAAAACAATAAAAAGAAAAACTCATGAAAGATATCAGCATCATATGGCATTTTACCATTGTGGATTAGTTTTTCTTTTTTTTAATCTACTAATTATAATAGATTTTAAAAATCCATTGGATTAATAAAATCATTCTGGGCACAACAGTCAGAATATCTTTGAGAGTTTTTAAAATACAGTATATGGATTTCTAGGCCTCACTCCAGGCCAGAAGAATCAGGACAAGCCTAGTGATTATTATTTAATGAACCAATATCAAGCCATGGATTGGCATTTTTGAACCATTGCTCTAAAACCGTTCATTTTGTAGCTAATAGTATGAAATGGTCCATTATATTTTTTACAAATGAAGTTGGCTTTAATGCATACAAATTATTGTCTCCTTCAGGAGCGCCTGGGTGGTTCAGTAGTCAAGCATCTGCCTTCAGCTCAGGTCATGGTCCCAGGGTCCTGGGATGGAGCCCTACATCAGGCTTCCTGCACAGCAGGAAGCCTCTTTCTCCCTCTCCTACTCCCCCTGCTTCTGTTCCCTCTCTCACTGTGTCTCTCTCTGTCAAATAAATAAATAAAAATCTTAAAAAAAAAAAAACAATTATTATCTCCTTCAAAGGAGTCAGTTTTTAAGACATTCAGTGAACTAAGCCTTGTATGGCATTACTCAATTTTGTTTTTGTTTTTGCCTTGCTAAAAGCAGTTTAACCAAGCTTGATACCCCACTTTGTTCACCAGATATGACTTCAAATGTCCAACAATACTGGCAGAAATAGAATCCATTCTCCAAGAATTGAGTATTTGACAACGTTGAGATTATTCAAAAGATTGCTGGGTAGGCTGTGAAACTCCAAATGTTAAAGCAGTGTCTCCATCATTTGGATAAGTGATGTGTGAGGGAAAACACGTGTTCTAGATTTTTTTTATATCAATCTCATTATTTTAAGCCTCATCTCCTCAATTGAATTATAGCATCTTGGATGTGGAAACCATATGTTTCATACTTCTCTGTAATCTCAGTGCTTGCACAGTACCTTACTCAGAATAGTCATTTCTAATACCTGATGATAATATTTTCTAACTAATGATGTCTGTACACTTAACTAATGAGTCTTTTACCTGTACTACTTTGTGATAAACAACACAGACTTGTTAGGGCAGTTATGTTTGTGATATTGCCGGTAGATGTAAAATGACTTATTTAACTGATCCATCACACCCTTAACATTGGCCTTATTACTAACAGATTTTACGCCAATGGGTATCCAATACAGTCTAGATATCTTGATTACCCCTCATTTTCTCTTCATTTTTAAATTACAGATCTTGCTTTCAACCTTTCAGTATTTTTATTCAGAAGAATATTTTCCTTAGCAAAAGTCAAGGGTAACTATTTAGTGCTTCAAGTTCATCTTTCACATGTATTTGCTCAGTGTTCGCCTCTGGAACCAGGCAGAATTCCCACAGCATGCAAAACTGCATGGGGAAGAAAAGATTAGAAACCATACAAAGAGGAGGCACCTGGGTGGCTCAGTTCGTTAGTCTTCAGCTCAGGTCATGATTCCAGGATCCTGGGATCAACCCCTGCATTGGGCTCCCTGCTCAGCAAGGAGTCTGCTTCTCCCTCTCCCTCTGCTCCTCTCACCCCTGCTTGTGTTCTCTCTCTCTCTATCTCTATCTCAAATAAATAAATAATTTTTTTTTAAAAACCATACAAAGAGGAAATGAGGGTTTTTCCCCACTAAGAATTAAAAGCTCTCCATCTGTTAGTTTATCTGGATGTAGTAAAATCTATTTTACTTTAGTCCCTCATGTCTACAGTTTCAGTTATCCATGGTCAAACATGGTCCGGAGTCAGATATCCTCCTTCTGACCTAGCATAACCTAGCACTATATCACAATGCCTACGTTATTCACCTCACTTCATCTCAGCATTGATCACCCCACATTATCACAAGAAAAGGGGCAAGTACAGTATAATAAGATACTTTAAGAGACAAGGAGGGAGGCCCCATTCACATAACTTTTATTATAGTGCATTATTACAATTATTCTATTTTATTATCAGTTAGTATTAATCTCTTACTGTGTCTAATTTATAAATCAACTTAATCATATATATGTGTATATAGGAAAAAACATAGTATATATAGGGTTTTGTACTGTCTACAGTTTCAGGCATCCACCGGATATCTGGGAACATATATCCTCTGCAGATAAGGGGGTGGGAGCAGCAGGACTACTGTTTTTAGAAGTTTTTTAACCTATTAACTTGGAAGAAAAGAGATAGATAATAAATTAATATAAATTATTTTGGATTTCTTTCAAAGAATAAAAACCACTAAAGTTGAGAGGTGAACCAGTTGTAAATATCAAAAATGTTTTATTCTTTTTCTAGATTTATTCATTTTGCCTTTAATAAGCCTGGTATTTAATTGATCTAGAATTTAATATATTTAAAGTTAAAAATATATTTATATTTATCTGAGGAGATTCTTAGAGAAAAAAGTTATACGTTGGACTTGAAAGTCCTCTAAATGAGAAAATTGTGGGTTTTTTTCTGATTTTTATATTATAGTCTCTCAGAAATTAGACAAATTATAAACACCATGGCCTGCTTATCATTAACGGACATTTGGGCATACTAAAATAGATTCAGTTGCACATTTACACGAATTTGTCTGTGAACTATTTTACCTTGAAAGGTGACTATCAGAAAAATATAAATGCAAATGTATTACTTTGGGTTTTTTTTTTTTTAGAAGAATGCCACCTTACCACCACTTCCACTGCAAAATTAAATTTTTTATGCACTTTTCTAAACTCTGTTAGGTTACATTTATAGTCTGTGACTGATTACAGAGCCTTATCATTATGCCCTTAAACGTGGTTTAATTCATTATCATGAAGTGCCTATCCAGGGGTATTATAACCTACATAAATCTAGAGCACATCATCACAAGTATATTTTACACAGGAACTCTGTGAATCTCTGGGGAAACACACCAGAGACCTTCAAAACTGCTAATTTAAGTCTAACTCAGCAGAATTAAGATTTCTAAACAAAATTTAGAAGGAAGGACAGCTCTGAGCTTTTAGAAATGGCCTGCAGAAACAGAAAACCACTTTGCTATTTGAAGGAGGTATTTGAGCTTTATTCTTACAGGTTGGTTTGTGGGCTGCCAGGAAGTAGTATTTGTATTGCCCTCTCACTCAGCCCCAGAGAAAGTGTTCACAACTTCCTTGATCATCATAGATTGACTTTTGTTTAACATATATGTAAGTCATGTTAAGGATCAGATAAAGCCCTCCTGTTGGTTTCCTCCTTTATTCACTCCCTAATCCCCATCAAACCAGAACCAGTGATCCTCCTTTATGTCCAGGTCACTCTCTATGCTCCGTTCACATGGCTAAGTACTAAAAGACAAATCATAAGCACTCATTAAAAACTTGCTTGTTGAATAAACAAACCTTAATGACTTTCTAGTTCAGCCCTCCCACCCATCTCACACATTGGGAAATTGAGTTACAAATGGTAATTTATCCAAGTCACATAAGAGAACAAACTAGCTCACATGACTGGGAAAAGTCTGAGTTTGGAATTTAGGTTGGTAGATAGCATTGGAGTTTGTTTTTCTTCATTATGTCAGCTGCAGTAAATTTGCCAGTCCCTAAAGGAGGCAGAGTAAAACAGCCCACAGAACTGCTTTGTCACACACTAAAGACAGGAATCAAGCAAAAGTAATTTAAAGAAACTAACAGATTATCTTAAATGTGAATCTGTATACAAACAACTATTGGAAGCTTCTTGAAATTATGAATGGTGCCCTGTATTCCTTTCCATTTTATAATTGGATCAACTCCCCTTGCTTTATTTGAGTAATAGTAATAATAATGTTTGTTCCACTAGAATGTGCCTAAAAGACATCAGAGACCCTGTGTGTGCTGACTTTGATATGCCCAGCACCCAGCAAAGGGCAAGTAATGTAATAATTAAAAATGATGACTCCCCAAGGAATTCCAAAAAAATCAGACGGTAAATAGTTCATTTTTAAATGTGACATTAAACCTTACCAATATAGAAAGTCAACTAAATAATAAAATCCTTTAGTGTTTGTTTCTTATTTATTGTTTGACTCTGCTTGTCTATTTTTGTCTCAGTTGTACTGAAATTAATAAATTCTTTTTCAATAGTGAATTAACAAGTTAGAGTGGTAAAATTCACATTATTCACTTGTCTTTGAAGACAAAGCTACCAGTCAGTAAAGAAAAAACAAATAGATGAGTATAGTTGCTGAGGATATCATCCAAATAATTAATTAAAACAAAAGATTAAAACTATAAATTCAAAATGTATTTGCATATCTGCATATATTTGAATGATGAGTAAGCCCACTAATCTTTTATGTTTTACCTATGTGGCATAAGTCTTAATCCAGCAAATATTATTCTTTAACTAAATTTTTTGGTAACATTTGTAATTAAATGCATGATGTTATAAAGAAATTGAGAGTTTTTTAACTTCTAGTTTCCCATTTAATTGTTGTTCTCTTATCTAGCATTAAGAAGCAGCAGTTCTCCTAAAACAGCTCTTGGATTTTTCAACAGATGGAAGTTTATCTTAGATCAAAACAAAGCTTCTGTTTCAGTGTAGTTCTGCCTAAAGGCAGGAGAATAGACTAGAAGACTCCTTAAAGTCTCCTCCATATCCTCCATATATTTTGTTGGGAAGTTTCACTAAATAGATGGACTCTATAATACCCATAAAAGAAGAAATCATGTACTTTTCTCATCAACTTTCATGCTTTGTAAGGTCATTTTCACCTTTATTATTGAAAAGTTGGACCTCAGAAATATAGTAAACAAATGTAATGCTTTAAATAAAATTGTTGTTTCTTGGCCCATTGGAAAAAGTTCTTATATCTCCACTTTACTGTTATAGTATCCCTACATTATTTTTATTGTAATTGTATTGCCAAATCAGGTGTGAGATTAGATGTTGGATGTTACATGTAATCTGCACAGAAATCAAATTATTTAACCTCTAAGCCCACAATACCCCTCCTGCTGGTTTGCTGTTAAATATTCACTATTTTCTTGTCATGAATACAAATGGAGGACAAATTAGAATCTACAGACAGCTGACCTGAGCTTCAGATTAGAGACTGGGGGGCTTGTGCTGTTTTAAATGTTTTAATTATCATAGTCCCAGTAGCCAGTTGAAGGACACACATAAAATCATTTTTTAACAAAAGAAAAAGAAAAGGCTTCATCTTCCTTTTTCTTCTTAATGTGAATGTTGGAGTGTGATTACATTTGCACTTCCATTGGAACTATGCTAATTTGCTGCATGAAATTAGGTCTATTAGTAGTAATAATTTTTAAACCACTAAACATTTACAGTAGTATTTTCTGTTGTGTGTTTTCGTTGTAGGAAAGATGATGTGTATTCCCCATTTTAGCTCATCAGCTATAGATGTGTATTTACTTATAAAGCCTAATTTAGATAACAGGTCTGATTGTTCACATTCAATGTGGTGAAAATATATGGGAATAATGGACTAATTTAGATGTGATAGCATGTATGTGCATCAGCAAAATGTAGAGACCCCAAGTAAAATGAGCTCGAAAGATTATTCTGGGAATGAAAAATACTGAATGCTTCATAGTTTGAGATTTATTTTTCTATGTTGCTGCTCAATTGAAAACAGAGAGTTAAAAGGGTATGAAATAATTAATAAGTAGAATGTTGTATTGGCTAATGAAATAAAAATTTTATGGGTATTTACAAAGCAAGGAGATAAACTTTTAATCTTTAAAAAGACAAATTTAAGATTTTTTTAAAGTAACTTTCATTAATATTCATTTTCAAGAATATATTATTCCGATGCCTACAGTCTTGAATTTGCATTTTTTGTTTCTTGTATATGTTTGTGTAATGTTGATTTGATTAGTTATGCCTGACTAGTAAGCAGTGAAACATTTTTATATACTCTTGGGAAATAAATTTGGCAGAAAATCAGCATGAGTAGATTTAATTATCACTTTGAGACCTTTTCCTTTTCTAGCTTAGTGATCCTGAAACTCCATGTGTCTCACTGAAATCTGTGTGGACGCTAAGCTTCGCTTCCCAATTTGTTCCTCCATGCAATGATAAGCCAAGCAATTACTGGTTTATTGATTTTTCATCATGGCAAATTTAAAGTTGATTTTTTCCTGAAAAGGCAGGGGTGATTAAGTGTTTCCCCTCGGTTTAGTACAAGAGAGCTATGTGGCAGAATCTAATATCCTGAGGTCAACCTCTGCAGGCAGATAATACGGTGTCTTGGCCACGTGTTAAAGAGAGAAATCAGGGCTACAAATGTGATAGGATATATGTGGAGACAGTTTAATTTGCTCCATTTATATGAACAAGTCATGTGGCACATGCTTGGAAAACATCATTTTGAATGGGCTTAGAAGTGAGGCCACGTGGGCAGAATGAGTGAGTACAAACAAGAAAAATGTTATTAGTTATTAAGGGAATTTCACTATCATTTTTAAATGAAAATAAGTAAACCATTGGTATCTAAGATGTTCAAAACATAGAGGGAAATTCACACATGCCATTATGAAGATTTTCTGCTCTGTAAACTGTAAAAATAAATCACCTGTCCTGTAAGCAAATTATGATTAAGCTGTGCATACTAGTTTAAAAAATATATACATTCTAATCTCTTTGGGCAGTTCTTTAGCAGTGGTGTATTTTTGTGCTTTTCAGAGGTAGAAATTTTTAAATTACTCAATTCTTGATTCTAAATTTATAAAATGCTTTGATCAGTATTTGGAAATAATGTTATGTCATAGAAGTTACTAATTACTAGTTGTAAATAGGAGTAGAGATAAATGGACATTATTGTGGGAAGCTTTAAATCTAAACAATAAGAAGGCTCATCAATAATTTGAATATTTACCATAATTCTTTTTTTTTTTAGATTTTATTTATTTATTTGACAGAGATCATAAGTAGGCAGAGAGAGGGGAGGAAGCAGGCTCCCTGCTGAGCAGAGAGCCCGATGCAGGGCTCAATCCCAGGACCCTGGGATCATGACCTGAGCCAAAGGCAGAGGCTTTAATCCACTGAGCCACCCAGGCGCCCCATATTTACCATAATTCTTGTATAAAATAGAAGTGTTCTCGTTTTAGCTTTTCTAGTTATAGCAAGTAAATATATTTGCTAGAATATAAAATAGAAGATGCAATTTCTATGTGATCATTTTTCTTATTCTGTTATTTGAAAACTAAATATTTTACTGAAATGTTGAGCAAATTCAACCCAGTCCTAAATCTGCAGAGCCTGTTTTTCGACTGGTTTTATTATTTTTCAGTATGATTTCTCAATATTTACTCATTAGCATTCCACATAATTAAACCTTTATCAGTATGATTCAGAAAGATTCTAATTGTCTTCCCCTGGTAACCTAAGAATGAAGATTGTAGGCTGCTTTATGTATCTGGTTTACTAAAAAGTCTACCTCGTTGTATCATCAGTCATTACGTTACGTTAATTGTAGATTGTACTTTCAGTGAAGCACTGAAATAATGCCACATTTTTAATATTCAAATGTTTTTACTTCTTCAAAAAGATAAACATTTAAATCCCTTTGAAATGGGTGCTAAAAGCAAATGTTTTATTATGTACATTAAGCCAAGCTTAGTTCTGATTCTAATATATCTTTTTAAATCTTGCACAAAGGATATAATATAAATATATTAAGATCATTAATAGCATCTGTTCTCTCACTAAGCACCAAAGCCATGTACAGCCCCAGAGTTCTGCCTCTGATCAAGTACTGGCCTATGAATTAAAACCCATGTGGCTAGAATTAGATTGCACGTTCCATTCAGGAACCCCTTTTCTACTTCATCAGTGGATGAGCTCTGAAGTGTTGCAGTTTTTATTTTTTCTCACATCTAACAGTAACTATCTGGCTACTTTTTGAAATTGGTGAATCTACCAACTCAAAGTTATATTTTGAAAGATTTGTGAATTATTTTTAGTCATAAGGCAGATTTACATGAGCTTATTTTCCAATACAGGTTGACTCCTAAATTACACGAATATGATTTTCACTGACCTGAAGCTGATTTAAAGACATTTTCCCCTAGACCAATAAAAATTGCAGGAAAAAAAACTTCAACCTTTAATTAAAAAGTTTTCTACCTGGGTTGATGTGACATTCACATGTATGTAAAACACCCATACAGTACTTAAAAGAATTTAGGGCAGGAATTGAAAGGCTGTTTGTGAGCATCAGAAACAAAATTAATGTTTGGTTCAGTAAGTATGCTGCTTTGTTCAGCAGCCACACTAATTCTCATTTCTCCAGGTATTAAACAGTACTGTACCATACATCATCATCCCTTCCCCAGAACCATTCCAGATATTTGCAGACTAAGAGAATGGAAATATACTACTCTTTCTTTAAATGTCCTTCTCTCTACCAGCCTTTAACTAAATGTTAGTTTATATAATGACTAAGTGATAATTAACCCTTTATCTGACTTCTGGTGTTGGCTGAGCAACAGTGACCTCTTACATTTAATCATTGTTCAAAGGAAGAGGTCAGTATGGAAACTGGATCACTGCCTTGCTATTTCATTCAGATCCTTCTGTTAGCAAAAGCCCAAATCTCTTCCAAACACCATGTTAAATGTGAGAGCTCTGAAGATAAATAAGGCAAGGTTCTTGCTCTAAAAACGTTTGCAGCCTATTGGGGAGATATGTCATGAAATGTATAAAACAAAATAAATAAGTATAAAACAAAGTAGAAATAAGCTCCAGTAAAGAAATACAGGTAGACTGCCTGTGAGAAGGGGGAGATTACGTGCAACAGAGAGAATTGGGGGATGCCATGAGGAAATTGCTTACATTTTTCAAATCTGTCAGGATGAACAAGCTGGAGTAAACATGTAGGTGGTGGGGGAGGTGAGAGAATGGCTTCTGAGTGCTTTTACCAGTGCCTGTACCTAAGCATAGCTTACCTAATTTCAGCCCCACAATAGCCCTGTGAATTATGTGTTCTCATTTCGTAAGCAGGGAAACTCAACAATTTAAGTGACTTGCTCAAGGTCATACACCTAGTAAGCAGTAGAGCTGGAACTTGGAAATTCACATTTTAACTTTCTACTCTAACTTTACACTTCATCCTTGGAACTGTGTTACAGCCAGGTACCCTACACAGCAATTGGACATTGATCTTGACTTTCACAGCAACATGCTCTGAACTGTCCCAGTGCTTCCCAGACCTGGTGTGCATCAGAATCATCTGAGGGTGGTTTTTAAGGTATTTCGATTCCAGACACCTTATGTCTTTTTGGAATTTTGAAGTTGTCTACCCAAGAACCTGTATATATTCTTCAAGCTTCTAAGGTGATTCTGATTTTTTAGCCAGCACTGCTGCACAAACATCTCTATATAGTTGAACTAGCCAGTTACAACCATAATTTACCACATAGTGACAAGAATGAATATATAGTCATGTATGCGTATTTAATCATATATTTTTGCTAACCAGTCATGATTATTTAAATATTTAATGGCACAATTTTGAAAGTGTCAAAATTTCCAGTCAAAACTTGAAGAATGGCTGCGAGTAACTTGCAAGAAAACCCTACAGACAATAGTGGAGCACCCTTTTAAGAAAGCTTGCTTCACAGATACTCTTTTTTTTTTTAATTTTTTTTTTTAATTTCTTTTAAGTGTTTCAGAACACAGATATTCTTTATTTTTTTAATTTCTATTCAGTATACCAGAATTTATTGTTTATGCACCACACCCAGTGCTCCGTGCAATACGTGCCTTCCATAATACCCACTACCAGGCTCACCCAACTTTCCACCCCCGCCCCTTCAAAATCCTCAGATTGTTTTTCAGAATCCATAATCTCTCATGGTTCACCTCCCCCTCCAATTTCCCTCAACTCCCTTCTCCTCTCCATCTCCCCATGTCCTCCATGTTATTTCTTATGCTCCACAAATAAGTGAAACCGTATGAGAATTGACTCTCTCTGCTTGACTTATTTCACTCAGCATAATCTCCTCTAGTCCCGTCCATTCATCCTTTCTGATGGAGGCATAATACTCCGTAGTGTATATGGACCACATCTTCCTTATCCATTCATCCGTTGAAGGGCATCTTGGTTCTTTAAACAGTTTGGCAACCATGGCCATTGCTGCTATGAACATTGGGGTACAGATGGCCCTTCTTTTCACTACATCTGTATCTTTGGGGTAAATACCCAGTAGTGCAATTGCAGAGTCATAGGGAAGCTCTATTTTTAATTTCTGAAAGAACCTCCACACTGTTATCCAAAGTGGATACACCAACTTGCATTCCCACCATCAGTGTAAGAGGGTGCCCCTTTCTCCATATCCTCTCCAACACACGTTGTTTTCTGTCTCAAAACACAGATACTCTTAATGGCAGAGAACATTACTGAAAGCAGAAACCTATAGACACCAACAACCCTGAGATGAAAGATTCAGAAAAATTATATTTCGAACATGAAAAAGTTTTAGGAATACCATAAGCAATCTGTTTCTCTATCTCAGTCTTTTTATATACATGCAAGAGTGATACATAATTTTTAAACTCTATTTCCAATCTAAAAAAGCTCTTTCCATAGTTATAAAAAAAAATTCTAAGTGATAAGAAAGCATTGTGCCATGGTGTGACAGCTTTTTCTTTCTTACTGATAGGTGAAAGAATTGTGTTTTACAATGGCACCTTAGGTTTGTTGAAATATACCTGTGTTATATTATTTTTGTCCTATTTTATCATTTAATTTCTCTGTTGTGACCTGCCATGTTCAGTTCAGATAAACAATTCTTTGTGATGATAACTGGCCAGAGTATGTTTCTCAACCCATGCTGAGAATATTAGAAATTTTACACATTCAAGAGGAGATACTTAGATATTAGCGTATATCAAGATGTTATTAGAAACTTTAGAAATGCTAGCAAAGTGTCTATTATAAAATTAAATTCCCTGATAGTTTTTTGTTTGTTTGTTTTGATTTTATTTATTTGAGAGAAAGAGTGTGCATGCACACAAGAGAAAGAGAGAGAGAGAGGAAACACAAGCAGGCAGAGTGACAGGGGAGGGAGAAGCAGGCTCTCCACTGAGCAGAGAGCCTGATTTGGGGCTTGATCTCAGGCCCCTGGGATCATGACCTGAGCCCAAGGCAGATGCTAAACCGACTGAACCACTCAGGCACCCCTCCCTGATAGTTTTTAAAATAAAATTTTCCTTTGACAGGTGAAAGAGGCCATTCCCACATTAACCTCTACAGTTAAATGAGTAGCTTATTTCTAACTAAGTTAAGCCAGGAGATGAGTCTCTTTGTTTAACACTTCTTAAAGTAAAAGTTAACATCCTGCCTTTATCTAATTGCTATCAAAGACATTAGCCTATTTGGCTCTAGCATGATTCAATTGCATGAGGTCATGCAGCCTAGCTGTAATAACTTAAAGTGCTGCACTCGGTGATAAGAAAATATATTAAAATGCTCTCAGGTTCATTAGTTATTGCCTAAGGTCATGCTTTATGGTCAGTCCATTTACCAAAGTTTGTTGTAATAGCACTGACCTGAACTCACATTTTTAAGTCTTTCAATATAAGAAACATATTAAGCTTTAAGAAATTATGTTTGTATTCTAATCCACTTAAAGTTGTTTATTTTCATTTTTCCCACTTGGTAGAAGAGTTGGAAATATGTTTAATGATATCCTGTCACTAAAAAATACATAAAAGATT